>JAOXOE010000765.1:14159213-14189866 GCA_028565055.1 Phoeniculus purpureus | reverse complement strand
CTGACACCCACCCTTCACATATTTATCAACATTAATGAAGTCACCCCTCAGTCTCCTTTTCTCCAAGCTCAAGAGACCCAGCTCCCTCAGCCTTTCATCATCAGGGAGGTGTTCTACTTCCTTCATCATGTTCGTGGCTTTGCACTGGACTCCAATCTTTCCTTTAAGGAAAAGAAATGACACGTTTCCCTAATTGTAAATGGAACATGAAAATGCGAATGGAGTGCAGAGATTAATGCAGCAACATCTACTGGTGTCTTTTTGAGACAGAAGTAATAGCACCAAGAAGACCTGTTGAATTCAATACAAAATAAAGTTGGTAGCTGCATCTAAACCTTAAGGCTACTGCTGTTTAATCAGAAATGTACTGTTCACTGCACATCTTATAGTGCCTTGCTGCTGTGTTTACCAGGAGTTTGGTTCTTTTCTGTTGTCCAAATCAGCTTCTTGCCCACTACATGAGTAAGTGTGTAGTACTGTGTGGCATTGTTTTTGCAGAGCATCCTTGTCTATGAAAAGTCTGTATCTTTATACCAGTGATTATAGTCCTAAAAAACGTGCAAGGTTTTGGCTGTACAAGTACTTCATTTATTCTAGTGTAGATAAAAATACCTATTGAGCTAAACTGACTTGAGAAAAATGGTTGTAGGCATGACCCAATTATATTAATCAATTAGAAACACTGAGTGGAAAAGGTAGCCAGCACCTCTGGAGTATCATTGATAAAGGTCTTGTTTGAAAATCAGTCTCTCTTTTTCCACTTACATCACTCAGTTTATTAAAAGGTTTATTCTCCCTACACGTTTTACCTGCCTTGTCCTTAGGCTGTAATGATAGCACACGTTTTCAACATTTATATTGCTAAAAGTATTCACTATGCAGAGAACACAAGAAAAGATGTCACTGAACAAAAATGAACTGACTATTGGAAACAAGACCGGGCTTCTGATGGATTTTAAAGTATATTTCCTTTATTAAATCACCCTATTTTAAATTTGCATTAAACGACTACATATTTTTCCATCTGCTGTAATGGTGTTATAGATTCCAAAGCTAGGAGCAATTCTGCTGTGTTCTGGAGTTTTGCTGTTAGTAATGGCATCTACCTAACACGCCTGCTCTTGGCCCATTTCTATTTAGTGCAGCTGAATTGCTATTACCATCAACTATTTTGAATGCCAGACAAAACTGATGCCTTGTTTCAATGAATAAAAGAATTTTCTGCTCCATACCGCTGGAATGACACTTGTATTAGCTGCATTTAATATATGTCAATGGGATTCAAATGCGCCTTCATAATGAAGTGCTGTCTATGTAGCGACACCATGGCTAAGTGCAGAAGGCAAGGGATTGGTTTTACTTGGTTTGCATTTGGTTTAGCAAGGAGAATGCACTGATTTAAGTTATATTCATAAGGAGGCAGCTGCATAATTTCATTTGTTTTATGTATTTGGGTGGCTGTAGTGATTTCTACAGCAACCTGTATATACAAGTGAATATGCTGAATTTATTTTTTTGATATCTAACCTTATTTTCTGTACCTAAAGGCAAAAAGGCTTTCTTCATACTTGTAGGAACTGTTCATATTCCTGAATGCATATTAAACAAGCAGTTTTCTGGCCTGTGAAAATCACGAGGCTTACTACTTCAAGGTGCAGATATTTCTTGGATTAAATATCCTGGGGAGAATATTCAGATAGAAAATGCAAAGGCAATGCATTACAATCAGCGCTATCTGATTTACCGGCAAATGTGGGTGTCAGGAGGAGCAAAACAGGATACTTTTATTCATTTCATTAGCTGATATGATAAGTTGTGCAGTGGGGTCATTCCACCTAACCAGCTGGTGGTAGATGTGAAGGGATCAGACATAGTGATCACAACAGGAATACAATATCATCCAGTGGAGACTTTTGCAGTATAATACAACTTCCTACCTGGTACAACTCTTCAACACCTGCAGTAGCTGAAGCAGCAGTAGACATACATGTGTAGCACCTGCACAACAGAACTGTGGAAACAAGCTTTGCATTGAGATTTCACACTTCTATTTTGACTACTACAAGTGTGTTCAAAAAGCCTGAATTTAAGAACAACAAGAAGCAACCCTGAAGATTTTGACTGAGTTAGTCAAAAAAACCAACCCCACTAAAGCCACAGGCATTACTTGGATCAGCCTGGGAAAAACATTCAATAGGATCTAAGTGCTTACGGTGTTTTTCAAATGTGTAAAGGCTTAGTCAGCACCCTAGTAAAAAATAAGCTCCATGAATTTTTCCACTCTGTGTGAAAAATACCTTTATTAAAAATCATGGAAAAAACATTTTTTGCAAACATAAGTGACTCTCCCCTCTTTGCAACTGTTCTTCGGGCCAGGTGACTGCTTTAGCTGGGCTGTGCTGCTTTAGCATCTTTCTTGGAGTAATTGATTGCCCTGTCCCCATCCAGTCTTTGCCGCTATAAACTCGCATTTTGATGCTATTTCTTTAACACAAAGCAAGTTGGACCTCTCTGCCTATTTCAGTATGGCTAGGCAAGGCATAATTCATTTAAGGCTTCTGCAAGCTTGTGGCAGCAGATTAAAATTAGATGTTTGGAACTGTCACCACCCTTATCCATCTGCCTTGCTTCCCTACCAGATGCCACTGCCCCTGGTGACAATGAGCATCTCATGAATCAACTCCTGAACCACTGCAGTTCCCAGGCTTGTGCATTAAAGTGAAACAGTTTTAACTCCACACATCACAATGTGACAACAATAATTCTAACTGCAGAATTACAAGGAAATATTTTACAGATCTCAGAAATTCAACACAAAATTTAAGATTGATTAAAAATGCGCCACAAAAAACCCCCAAAGAAACTACTTGTTCAGATTCATGACACATCACTATCTGCTTTTTTAAAAGCAATGCATAAATCCCTGTTATCCTGTGAGCTCCCATTCCCTGCTGCTCCAGACAGACTTTGAGTACTGATGCTGTGTTTATGCAGGATAACAAAATACATTCTCTAGTGAATAATAAATTCAGTTTTTTCTTGTCCTTTTAGATCGCTATGAATTTTTGAAAGGTAGAACAGTTTTCTTTTCACTGCTCCTGCTGCAGCAATTTGCTGTCACTTCATGGGATTGAAGGGTAATGAAAATATCTTTTTAACAGACAGTACAATAATTAACACCACCAAAAGAAAATTAGCTAGAGCATCTGGGTTGCACAAAGTGAGCTGATAGGGTGAAGCTTTGGAAAGTTACCTAAACAGCTTTAGTGCAGCCGTTCTACTGTCAGAAGTGACACCAGAGCAGCCTTTACGAAGTGTTATCACTCAGCTCTTATCCTTCAAAAAATTTCAGCTAAGTGCTTAGCAAAGTGCTTAAAATTTAAGCCGTTCCCCAGGTGCTTCTCTACAGAATTTGTAATGGAATGAGTGGTGAGCAGAGATGTCTGCAGCGTTCACCTCTCCTAACGGGCAAATCACCTCGTAATTCTCAATGCAAAAAGGTGAAGATAAAAAAACCCCAAATCACTCCAATTTTGAAGATCAGTATGACTTCAGTGTGGGGTTGAGGGCTCCTGAAGACTGTCTGCTGCACGTGTTTCAGCACCTGTAGGTTAGGTCTGTCATCTCTGACTGGCTGTTAACATCTCTCTGTAGCCTTTGCTAGTTGATTCATGGGGAGCAGCACAGAACTTGCTTTTGAGTTAATGTCTTCAGTTGTCTTCACCTTTGCAAACTTCCTACATGTGGATCAGTCAAAAGCTTAAGTGTTCTTTAAAACTTCTATTTTTCTTTAATAACTGGAATTCCCTGGAATGAAGAGAATAATACAGGATTACTTTCATTGGTTAAGACTTACTATTTTAGCTCCAAACTCACCCCAGAGATGCACAAACCTGCCTGGCAACTTCCTTCAGAGCAGAAATGCTGCTTGTACCAGATGTTCAGAGCTCGCAAGTTAGAATCCCAGAAACAGTGAGATTGCTTTAAACACACATTAATGATACTTAATCTTTGGTCTTCTGAGTTCTGACGTTCGATATGACCGTGCCTGTTTGATACTCCTCCCCAGCTTCAGGACTGAAAAATGCCATTTTATTTTTATGAGCAGATGCTGAGCCTGCATTTGAGTTTGTGTATGAGTTTGCAAGATCAGGCTTTGAAGGAAAAGCTCAGCTATCATGAAGCTGATGATGTGATTTAGATTTGGTGTGTACAGAAGGCCAAACTGTAACAGGGTGGAGGAGATCAGTGTCCAGGCTTTGGTAAATTAGAGCCTATAATAAATATTATGTGGTGAAATGGGCTTAAGACTCAGATGTTTGCAACACTTATGCCTCATATTAAGGATTACACAGACAGAAATAGGACAAGGATCAGCTCTTCAGCTCTCAGCCTAGTCCAGGTCACATCTGAGTCTTTCAGTTTCTTTCAGTCATCTTTGCTTACTTGAATAGGAAAGCTGGACAGTTGCTGAGATGATCCCAGGACACTAATCCTGTCAAAACATTTGCTGATCTACAGCTCAACATCCCAGGTTTTCTAAAGTACTATCCATTACAGCCCCGGGAGAATCACAACTTATGAAGAAACTATTCCAGAAAGACACAAGGACATATCTGAAGAAATAATTTCCTGTACTACGATGCAGGACAGCCTCTGTTCTCTAATATCCTGCTATGAAAGGGCTATTTCAGGAACCTACTTTACAAGCCCTTGAAAAAAGTCTGTCCACTTCCCAAGCAAGTTGTCTTGTTAGAGGTTGCTGATGTTCCAGTGTCTCAAGGAGGATGGTGGTGACCCTGGGGGAGCCTTCTGTCCTTTGGCACAGGTCCTGGAAAATGCTCCAGTGAAGGATAGCTTTCTGCTCACATTCCCCAGCATCTCATATTTTTCCCAGCAGTAGACAGCCTGTGCAGTCATTTACAGAAAGCCATGCTTCTCTACTTGCTGCTGCCTGTCAAAGGGCAGAGAGAGAGAGTACCCAAAAGGAAAGATATTCTGAGCAGCCTCCCTCCACTCTACACCTGGTGCTTGTGCTGCTTTTACCACAAATGTGTATTGTTTTCAGCTTGAGATCTGTTGTCAGTGCCTCTATGATGCATGTGAATTTAGCTCCTGGATCGTGTCTGAAGCCACAAGAATAAAATCTCACCATCAGTTATGTTACACTGAGTTAATTTTTGGGAGCGGGAGTTATGTTTGAGCTCTTTGCCTGTAGCAGTGTTAGTACTGGCTTCCACAAACTGGAAGCAGTGATGTATCATGTTAGGATGTCTGTGGCTTGTGATGGATGTAGCCTGTGAGGAGTGACTCCAGGTTAGCAAAAAGGAGAGTGAGTGTTACATAGGCGAGTTATTTTGACATCTCTTGTTTACACTAATTTGGATAGGCACAGATGGAAAAGGCTTTGGCTGGGCCTGCCAAGTTTATTCCAGTCCAAAGGATGGGGAGGAGGAGGGAGTAGGTAGCTCATTTCTGTTGAGATGTCATAGGGGAAGCTCTCGGGGGTTGCTGTGGCACAGTCTGGCCAGGCAGGGCATTAAAAGAAGGGGTGGAACCAAGGTGTGCTGGGTGTGATTTGAAGCCAGTAGAGGAAATGGGAACAACTTGCCCACTGTTCCTCGTTTGAGTGCAGATCAAAGCACAGAAAGTTTGTTCTTCCCCCCTGATTCTCTTTGTGGAACAAGCTGGGGTTATTTAGAAAATGTCTTACCCATGGAAAGGGAGAAATGAGGAGAGCTACACAGGCAGTTGCTCAGGCATCACCTGGCTCCAAAGCTAGTCCAGTTATGACTTGTGCTGCACTGCTGGAGTCCACATTCACCTGGGTTTCACAGGTGAAGCTGCATAGAGTCCACATTAGACATTACCACATTTATTCCTCTTTTGGAGGGTTATATGTATCGGGGTGGGTTTTTCTTAAAACACTGAAGGGTGGTGAAGGACTCACAACTGTAAATCCCAAGCCTATCACCTTCTGGAGATTATCTTTTCGTAATGAAAATATCCACCAGGGGCAAAATATAGAGGTGGATAGCAAAAGGGTCAAACTTGCGTTCCACGTGGATGCATGTATGGGTGTAGGGAAGATGCATGGACACTTTTTAGTCACTCGTACAAGTAGCTGGTGTAACAACTTGGGAGAAGTAATGTCTGTGAGGCAGGTAGGTCTGCCTTGTTGTGCAGATTCGCTGTGCCATACCCACCCACTCTCCTCAGCCTTCTGCCAGCTTAATGAAACTGGCTCTGAAAGCAAAAGGCATTGGTGATAGATGAAGGGAATAGAACACCTCCTTGATGAGGAAAGGCTGAGGGAGCTCAGTCTCTTCAGCTTGGAGAAACGAAGACTGAGGGGTGACCTCATTAATGTTTATAAATATGTGCAGGGTAGGTGTCAGGAGGATGGAGCCAGGCTCTTCTCAGTGTCATCTAGTGATAGGACAAAGGGCAATGGGTGTGAGCAGGGACATAGGAGGTTCCATATAAATATGAGAAGGAGCTTCTTTACAGTGAGGGTGACAGAGCACTGGAACAGGCTGCCCAGGGAGGGTTGTGGAATCTCCTTCTCTGGAGACATTTAAAACCTGGATGATATGTTCCTGTGCAACTTGGTCTAGGTGATCTTGTTCTGGCAGAGGGATTGAACTAGATGATCTTTCGAGGTCCCTTCCAGTCTCTAATGCTCTGTGATTCTGTGTGCAAGAACCTGAGGATGACTCTCAGTTACCAAACAGAGTCTGCAGCCAAGTGTGACTGAGGCAATTCATATCCTATTTCACATTCTTCCCAGGTGCTGGTCTCACGCTCTGTGGTCCTGCCTTCCGAGCAGTGCTCTGCAGTCTGAATACCTTCTATTGCACATTGTCTCTTTTCTTGCTTCGTCTATGGGTAGCACAAAAACCAGCTTTTCGTGGCTCCCTCTTACAGATTTCGAGACTGTTTCCCATTAATCTTATTTCTTCATTAAGCAGCCTCAGAGTCAGGTTTCCTGCTCTGCTGTGTTTGCCAGGTTGTGTGACAGACATTCAGCTGCCTGATGAGTCTTCTGTGTCTGTGATAGCTCAGCTGTAGAGAGCTGCTGTGTAAGAGTTGCACCCACATACCACCAAAGCCTTTTGTGACAGCAAGTGAAGGTGCTACCTATGAGAGAGATTGGGACAGATATTGAGATAATTCAGCATTGTCACTTGTGTGAACTCTGCACTTGGCACCAGCTGCAAAGCCAGTGCTCTAAGGCTCAGGGCTGACAAACGCAAGGTAGAAACTGGGGGTACTGAATATTTCATTTAGACGATGTGGATTACCTGGGAGAGCTGGTAACAAAAATACTTGAAACAGAGAAAGGAATGGACCAAGAAAGTGTAGCCAAAGTTCAGTGCATACATGTTTAGAGATAAGCATCTTGCTGAAGGATATGCTCAGGGCCCTAATTGGAGATTAAAGTAAGGACAATATGGTAAATATCTAAGTGGATGTATTGGAATGGGAATAAGTCAGCCAGAACCGATGACTGAGCTGTTAATGTCCTTCTCTGATTTAGATTGATTCTAATTGCAAACATAAGTCAGTTGATTGTATTTTGTCTTTATTTATGATCAGTTTTGATTACACAAATTATGACAAATATGAATTAGGTTGTAAGGAGCCCAGCAATAAGCTCTGTGTTGCTAGGTAACAAGCCAACATTATTTCAAACAACCCAATCAAGGGGAAGCTACTGAGCTATTGTTGTTCTCTGTTCTTGCTCCTGGTTTTTTACCCTGTTTGTTAAGAGCCTTCTAAATGTCTTCTCCTTAATATCTAATTTTTCTGGGATGGCAGGGTAGAAGTTTTTTGTTTTTAAGCAGACAGTTCTGCATAGATCCAGCTGACAAACAGTTTTGGAGCAGTGTCTGTGGGAGCAGATGCCTTTGTGCTATGAAGTGATGCGCTCCTGGATGCTGAAGTCATTGCAGAGCTGAACCAGTAAGCACTGGTGTCATCCATTTCCATTACTTGCAAAGCTCTGCTCTACCTTCACTGCTGTCAGTTTGTCTGCTGTCCTTTTGGCACTAGAACTGAAACGGTATGGTGGGTCTTAATTATGTTAATCCCAAGGACTGATGCTTACTCTAGAGAGCAGCATCCCAGCATTGGGGAAGCTGACTGAGATTAGGTTCAACTCAGTGTCCAGCTCTGCTAAGGTTTTGTAGGAATGAGCTTGGCATAAAGCTTGATACAGATTTGCATTTTGCATTTGCAAAATAAAATTGATGGAGGCCAGAGAGATCAGAACTGCAAAGCCATTGATAAGATGAGTTTAGCAAAGCATTTCCCTACCTGGCATCCTAACCAAAAAAGCTCCAGGCTTACTTGGATCAGGGTCTTGGAGGTGATCAAGCCAACAGGCAAACTCCATGTGGCCTGTTCCCTACAGAGGACTGGAGCAGGTAGCTTTTAATCAACCTGAAAATAACCTGAGCAGTGCACTGAAGCATCTTTACTTTGGAGATATGTCAGGAACACTTTCAATCTTTTATCTTTCCTGGAACAGCAGGAGAAATGCCACTGAAATAAGCCCTGTAATTTCTCCTCTGTAATTATACCTGTCACCACTTCCGATGGAGCTGATATAAATAGCCAGTTCTGCCTTCTGTTTGCATTGTGCTTTTTTAATACAAAACAAAAAGGAGAGAATCAAACTGCCCCTTTCTTTGACGATAAGGCCAGCCAAAGGTGTATAAAATAAATGAAGCATTCCTACACTGCTGATTTGTTCTGTATCTCTAAGCTTGACACTGTATACAACACATTACTCTTGTAACTAACCTTCTTTGTTAAGAGTAATTGCCTGTAGGGTTTATGTCTCATGATGAGGTCAAATGATGAAACCAAAAGGCATGTATGTCATTATATGCTTTTATTTCTCCATGCCCAGCGTCTACTGTTAAATGCAAATTTGTCTGGAAACAGAAGGCAGGTCTGTGCCAATGGGAAATGCGAATCACTCTGCTTTAGTCAGTATTTGCCCGAAATCCTCAAGTAAGCCAAGGGGAATTCCTAGGTCTTTCCTAAAGTTGTAGGATTTGATGCATTCCAGCAGAGAAGAAATTGCAATATATTTTGAATTGTCCCAGTTTGACTTGACTGAGTCGAATTTACTAGGGGTGCAAACTAATGCAGCCTAATTGATGTCAGTGGAGCAGTAGCAATTAAGTCAGGTGAAGATCTTAAAAGTTGACCCAATGATCTAATAACTATGACTTACCCTGAAATGAAAGAGCCCAGTGCCTTGGGTGATCATCACTGACTGTTACTCAATGCCAGCAGCTTTACAGGACAGCTAGCTTGGTGAATTTAAGAACCACTGTACAGTGGGATCCATGAACTACTTCATCTCACCAGTTTCAGTGCTTAACACTGTGTAGTTCTCTGACCTTGCCTTTAATAAGCAGTAAGCAGTCATAAAATACACAAACACTTTAATCCCTCATGTAATTTCAACTTCATTCTCATTTCCAAGACAGGAAAAATAATTGTACTGGGGAAAAATTAATTCCTACACTCATGGAGGCTATTCAGATAATGTGATGAGTTATCACAATCAGAAATTCCTAGAAAGAAGAGAAATTAATGTGAAAGAGAGGAAAAGTTTACTTATTCTAATGATGGAAGTTTGAGTTCTGAAGATCAATGTGTTTTTTTTAATTTTCCAGCCGGTAAAGAGAGCTTTATCTATTGCAGACCCCCACCTAGGGAAGAGATAATGTCAACACAGCAATCAGATGGATATGGGCCATGGCTTAAACCACAGGTTTTGCTGGTGTTCAATTTATGCTGATAAACACCATTTTTATTTGTTAGAGATCTCTAAATTAAATTATTTGTTATAATAATTAAAAAGCCACACACTAGAGATGTTCCCACCCTGTTTACACAACATAACATGAGGACACTCGAATCCCCAGTCTCTTTACTACACCCACTTCCATGCTGAAGTGAGCAGCACTGTCTCATCCAGATGTTTTCTGCTCGCAGGAGCAAAGATGTCATTCTTCCATTCATGGCTGAGTTTCAGATTGCTGAAATTCAACTAAGACATGTTAATTACATGTTCCTTTAAGTGCACTGGTGTATTCAGAGCCCTGCCAGTGACTCTGCTAGGTGCCTGCAAATGGGAACTCCCCCGCCTCTAGAGAAGCCACTTGCACGGCCAGGTCCCTTGGTCCAAAACAATGGACATTGCAAACCTTTCAGCACTGCTTCCCTATTTAGATAGTCTCAGAAAAAAATAGCATCAGGGCTCAAAGCTTGATTTGCCTGAACAGCTCAGTATCCAGAAACTCATTAGAAGGATCAAGGTACATTTGTTACGCTATAAATAGCAAGAGACAGGAAGAAAACAGGGCCATTGTGTAAAGCGTCAATTAGGACTCTTAGTGAGCTGTAGAAGTAAAACTCCTCAAAACAAAACTGCATTTGCAATGCAGTGAATCATGAATGGTGTCGTACCAGGTGTCAGGGAATAAAAGCAGAAAGCAGAAGATTTTTGCTTTGCACTGAAGTAGTTTAATGTCATCATTTTGAAGTAATTGAAGCAGCCCCAGTGACTCTTCGGCAGTTTTGTGTAGCAAAACTGTGCATCCCAGAAGCAGATTGTACTGCTGCTGGTGGAATTGAAGGTGATAAACATGTGCTAATAAGCTTGGACTCGATTTAAGTTTGGAGAGACTCCTCCAGGAACCCTTCTGCCTGATGTGTGTGGTGGGGCAGCTGAAACTCATGGCCAAGAAGGGAGAATTCTGGATGCTGGGAAGGGTTAAAATGCCTGCCAGATCACACTAATTGTTACACTAAGACATTCTGAAACAAGCTGTTGTGGTTCAGAGATTCATTTTTGAATGTGCGTTTAGGAATGTCTCTGTCTGCCCCATCACCTTTAACTCTTCAGCAACTCTTTTCTGGGATTCTTCCTTGATTTTCACCAGGTGCCAGAAGCTTGGGAGCAGGGGCTCTATTCTTTATTTTAATTTTATTTTCCCTAGTATTTGCCCTGGGAACACTGCAGATCCATCTCTCTTCAGTGTTTAAAGCTTGAGGGTACTTTTTCAGGGCTCTGGTCATCCGCAATACAGGGACAATGCTGACACATCCCAGCTCTGGATTCTTGAAGCAGTAGCATCTGCTGAACAAAGACTTGTTACTTCTGAGAGCTTGTTTTGGCAAGTGTCCTCACAGTCTTTCCCTGCTCTCAGCACTGGGTATGTCCCTTAAGCCTGTCTTCTCTCTTGAGATAATCTTTAATAACATCACATTGAGTTCTTAGCCTGCTTCTAAAGAATAACAATCCCATGTTGACTGATCGGGGCATGGATTAGAGAGCCATCTCCTCACAGCAGCAAACAAAACCCTTCATCCAGTCTCGGTACTCCCTTCCTACTTGAGGTGCTTTTCCTTATCACTTGGCTCAGCTAATTAAGGACAGCAAGTCTGATACATTCAAATGCCACCGGCTGTGAAGAAGGTAATACTGTATTGCTGCATTGACACCCTCCTTCAGAAGCAGGTGCCCTTCCACATTTTCTTATGCAGCCCTCCAGTGCTTTCGGCTTTTTCTTTCTTAAGTGCAAAATAATAGAGTCAATGGGTTTGTCTAGAAGATTTTGTAGTCCTACCAAACATTACAAGTGCATTTCCCTGAGCAGTTTTTGTTATGGAATTGAACTTGCACAGGTTACTAAGCTTCAGAAAAACTGAGGACACCCTGGTGGGTTTGTAGAGCAGAAGAGTCATTGTAAGTGAAGAACAATTTTTGTGGATGTTCACTACTTTCTGCAAGAGCTAATTGATACAAATGTACCGAGCGTGAACATGCCGGCTACTTCACTGCATCCACGAGCTTGGACCATGCTTGGACCGTGAGGTGTACGGTAAAAGCTCCCTGGCACCACAGACTTTACAGGGTTGATGGAGAAATATAATCTACTTAGGACAAGCTCATGATATTTGCAGGTTCTGGGAATATTTTGTGAAAAGCTAACAGCCACTTAAATATGCATGAAAAAGGAGCACAGCATGACCCTCATGAATAGCAGCGAATAAAATCCAGGCAGTGTTTCTCTAAGAACAGAGCCAAGAAAAGTGTTTTTCACTTATTTTTACCAGCTCTGATATTTAGTGGTGCTGAAAAGTCATCTGTGCAAGTTTCCTTTGTACAATGTTGATGGGAAAAGCGGAGTCATGTGCATTTTATTTATTACATCAGAGGATTATGAGAAAGGCTTCTCTTGCCTAAGTAGTCATGTAAAGTCGCTCCAGTTGCTGTAAATTGTCTCAACACTGTAGGTAACTATCCATGGAGCAGCATATTCTACCTGTGGGAGGAAGGAGTTGCATTACTCTGAGAAGAGAATTGTGGTTTGAAATCAAGGTAACTAACGTCTTCGACTTGGCTTGTCTGCCGTCACGCACCATAACTCTGCTGGAGTAGTGATAAGAACTCAGAGTTCTGGTCTCTGCTGTGTTGGTAGGAAAATAAATTCAGAGAAACTGCTAGTGTGTTGCTGAGTGGAAGGGCCAAGCAAAATCAACACAATGAGTGCAAAAAGGCTGATGGTGTGCTGATCTTTGAGAATGATCCACAGTGCCCTGAGATGTCCTCCTGGATTGTCCATCTCTTCTCAGTCACCGGAAAGATCATTCATGTTGGAATTTGGTTCCACAGGCTTGGAAGGCAGAAGACAACCCAGAACAGGCAACACTCATTTACTAAGGCCAGATCATATTTGTCCAACCTGAAGTCCTGCTAGGATGAAATGACTGGCTATCAGAATCATCCTCACTAAGGCTTTTAACAACTCCAGCAACATTTGTTAGCTGACAGACTATAGGTTGGACTTTGAAAGTCCAGTAGTCCTGCCAGTTTTCAAGCTGTAAGTAATAACCCATGTCTCAAACCTTCAGTTTACAGCTGCTATCAAGAAGAAAACAGTTATACTGAAGCCAGTAACATTCAACATTTGCACCAACAAATGAATGTCTTGAAATGAGAGACGCATCTTTGGCAAATGAGCGGGCAACAAAACATGGCATGGTGGGATTAATATGCCAAGTGGTAGAGCTTCAGTTTGGAGGGAACTGGAGAGAATTGAGGACTGAGTCAAAAGAGATTGGAAAGTTAATAAGACAATAGAGCTGAACCCTTTCCTAGTGGGAGGTTTTACAGCAAGAGGCCAGCATGCATTGCAACTAAAGGAGGTGGACATCAGGAAGAACTGGTTTGCCCGAAAATTGCAGCAGTGAAGCAGTTTACTCAGAGAAATTGAGTTTTTAATTGTTGGAACTTTGAAGGATTACAGTAGACAGTTGATCTAGTGTTGGTAATTATCGTGCTTTAGGAGATCAGATTACCTCCAGAGATGATTTTCAACCTGCACATCTCTAGATGCTCTGGAAAAGCAAAGGCAGCCTATGGTATACTACACAGGAGATCAGACGCAAAGATTGTAATAATTCTCTTCAAGCATAAGACTGATTGAATCATCTTAATTTGGAGAATTTCAATTCCCAGTGATGGACACAAGTTCCCAACAGGATCCTTGATGAAGATACTTTTAGCAAGATATCCTTATCAAATGGTGGTAAGCTGGAACATAGGAGAATTAAAATAAATATGAGAAGGAACTTCTTCACAGTGAAGGTGACAGAGCACTGGAAGGGGCTGCTCAAGGAGTTTGTGGAGTCTCTGGAGACATTTAAAACCCACCTGGACATGTTCCTGTTCGACTTGAACTTGGTGATCCTGCTCTGGCAGGGGCATTGGACTGGATGATCTTTTGAGGTCCCTTCCAATCCCTAACATTCTGTGATTCTGTGATTCATGCCAATAGAACAATAGAAAAGTGACATGAAATGATTCTTTATGAAGTGAAGAAGTTTTCCTGAAATAAGTTTCAGATATTTCCAAAGGGATTGAGCTGTCCTTTACGCCATCCTTGATATCCAGTTAGTGCAATTAAAATGTTAGCCTTTCCACTACTATCAAGTGGCCAGATCTCTTCACTTCTAAGGTGAAGAAAACTCTCCCTTTTGTTTGTGAGAGTCTTGTCTACCCAAGACTCAGCCTTGCCTATTTGGAGCTTTGAAGTAAGGGCAAAACCTGCAATAATAAAGAGATCAAGATTGCTAATGACAACTCTCCTGGGTATTTGACAGAAAAAACTTGCACATAAAAAAAAGTGCTCTGTTAGTTGCATGTTGGAATAACAAACTAGTGAAGCTTATTTGCCCTTACGATGCTATGGAGACAGATTTTACACTCCACTATTTGTCCCTTTTATATGAACTGAATTTTGAAGAGCTGTACTCTTACAGCTTTCCTGAACTCCTAAGAGTAGGTCTAAATAGTGGGTGTAGAAGCTCTGGAAAGGACAAAACACCTCTTGAAAACAGCTTGTTCTTCACTACAAAAGATGTTTCTATTAAAAACTGTCAGATAAAATAAAAGAAGCAGAGTATATCAGAAGGAAAATTATACTATATAGGAAAGGATCTAAAACTGTCAGTGAAGCAACAGTCTTTTTCATTTTGTGTTCTGAAACTGGTTTGGATCATTGTCACTTACTTTAGTCTTGGCAGAGCTACTTGACTAAACTGAGATTCTTCTGGGCTGGAAAGCTCTGGAATGAATTGACTTGTATTAGCTTTTTCCTGTTCTCTGTGCTTCCAGTACTCCTGAATCAGTTTGCCTTCTATGTCCTTTGGATGTTTCGCTTTTCCCAGAAGTGTCTACTCCACTGAGTAAGTGAAATGAAGTTATTTTTCAAAATACCTATATTTGCATGTGGCTGATTTGAGAGCTATTTACTTTCTCACAAAACTATGCAGCAGTGACCTAGCAGTTAACTAGCAGAGGAAATGTTCTGGGTGACAGGTCAATTCTGTAGGTGTTCACTGAATTTTTAAATGCTGTTAGGATTACAGTTCCTCATGATGTAGTTTTAGCTGAGTAGGCCATGTTTGTTCCTGTTGTATAAATAAAGAGGCACAGAAGGAGACAAGTAAGTTTCCATGAAGCCAGTGCAGATAGAAGGGGATGGAAAAAAAGGAAAATTGCAGAGAAAGGATGATCCATTGTTCTGACATATTTTTTGCACTTGTAACCTTTCTCACAGTTTTCCTCTTGCTTTTCTTGCCAGCAGGAACACTTTCCGTTCACTTTTTAACTTCTCCATTCCTTCCTAATGACCTTTTTTTAAATGAATCTCAGTTAATTCAGTAATGAAGGTTGACAGTAAGAAAACAAATTGTTGTGTCTTAGTGCTAAAAAGGATTTGGATAGCACTTGTCTTCCATTAAGGCAGCATTGGAGGAGTCCAGATGCCTTGCCACAAGTCTTCTCTTTGAATTTATTAATGACATTAAAAAACAGAAAATAACACAATGAGAAGGAGGGTTTTTTTGTCCATTCTTTTTCATTTCAGAGAGATCTATGTATTGGTATTATTTGAACTAATCTTTCAAAATACAGGTATATTTGATCATCTGGAGAAGATGTGACTAATGGCATAGCCAGGGTTACAAAAGGTGGGCACACAGAGGATCTAACTACTTGGCATAAAGTCTCTTCTGTTTTATTCAGAGTTTTCTTTAGAATCATAGAATCATTAGAGATTGGAAGGGACCCCGAAATATCATCTAGTCCAATCCCCCTGCCACAGCAGGATCACCTAGACCAAGTCACACAGCAACACATCCATATTTTTTTCTAGAAGTTCTAAGCACAGGCTTTAAGGTGAAAGTACTTTCTCCACTGTAAGTCACTACAGAATCATAGAATCAGCCAGGGCTGGAAGGGACCACAGGATCATCCAGTTCCAAACCCCCTGCCATGGGCAGGGACATCCCACCCTAGATCAGGCTGGCCAGAGCCTCATCCAGCCTGTCCTTAAACACCTCCAGGGACGAGGCCTCAACCACGGGGCCATTCCAGGCTCTCACCACTCTCATGGTGAAGAATTTTGTCCTCACATCTAGTCTAAATCTACCCATGTCCAGCTTTGCTCCATTCCCCCTAGTCCTGTCACTACCTGATATCCTAAAAAGTCCTTACAGTAATTGAGGAGTGATTTGGTCATGGCCTTTTGAGATCCTTTCTAGCACCATCTGTCATGCATCAAGTTTTCTGTGCACTTCTGGTCTAAATATTTTTTATGACCCTCTTCAAAACTGTCTGCTGTTGTTTCTGTTGTGTTCATTTCAACCAAAAAGACTGTATTAATTTGCATCTTCTCTAAGCATTTGGGATTTGCCTTGCCAGCTCTTAGCTCTCCTGAGAGCTTCTCCAGATTCTCCCACCATGCTGTCAGAAGGTGGTGAGGAGTAGAAGAAACAACTGTTTATCAGAGATGCTGCTTTTTCCTCTATGACTGAAAAATTGGGAAAGCATCTAGGACCCAATCCAAAAAGACCCTACTGTGAGTCTTTCTGTTAACATCCCATACGTTCCCAGATAGGGAACAGGCTCCTCTAGCTGGACTGAATTCACTTTAGATCTTGCACTTTAGGTCTAAAAGGTGCAGTTTTCTGAAGTACATACTTGTGTATCTGACACATACTTGTGTATCGAAAACAATCACCCAAGTTAGCTCACAGAGAGGTGCCTAAGAATAGCTGTGAAACTGGTTTTCATGGTCATGCCAGGAGGAGTTTAATCGGTGTAGATAAAGCCAGCTATGGAGTAAGCTTTTAAGGTTTTTCTCTTGTGTTCTTCAGATCTGTTCTTGCAAACTCCAGCTATTCTTGGTGCAATGCAGGGCAGCTTTCAAGACCTTTTTGAAGGATGACATCTGGTGGACACCTTGCAGATTTTGCGGGGGGATGTGGGGGACAACTCCAAACACCTATTTTTTTTAAATCAGCATTCGTTCCTATCACAGGTTTCCATGTAACTGTCCTCATTTCATACCTGCATTTCTCCATCAAGAAAGTTGTCTGTACTTGCTTGCATGCTTCAAGCCCCTTAATGTTAGCAGGAGTTCATTCACACTGAGCATCATTTGCTCCTTTGCCTGCAGTGGCAGGCTTGGATCAATTGTAGGGGCACCTTCCAGCTCAAATAACAGATCACATTGCTACTTTGTTTCTTGATGTCATTTAGGTAAATCTTCATGTCAGTTTCTCAAGCTACACAAACCACAACAGCAGCTAACGGCAGCAGTGCTGTGATACAAGTTTGCATAACGGAAGAGGGTGGAGGTTTTTTTACAAGCCCAGCTTGGTCCAGGAACGCACACAGTGTGAACATGGCAGACGAGTTATTTGTTCACTGTTGAATTTGCATTTCTAGAGGACTTTATACCTCTGTAACAGCAGATGAAGAACTCTTGGTTCACTGGCACCTATAGATAATACTAAGCCACAGTTTAAAAAATAAGTGGGAAAGGAGGAGAAAACCCTTAAGATAGTCACCCTTTCACCTCCAGAAGTTTTACTGCTGCAACAGGACAGCTCTGTTCAACTAGTAATACCATTGCCTCTGAACTGGGAGGTCAAGAGTTTGCCTGGCATTGTGATTGAGGCACCTAACTACTGCACTGCAGTGCCCTCCTTAATAAGGAGGCTGCTCTTCTATTAAAGGTGACATTCTTTAGATGAGATGTTAAATCTGGTTCCCTTCAGCTCATTCTTCTTGACTGGGCAGGCAGGAGTTAAACTGTTCCCTAAAGATAATCCTAACATCTTGGCTAATATTTTATCCATTGATAGAAACTGTTTTGATACCGTATACAGAGCTACACATCCTGAGTATGTGCTGGCCCCAGTGGCTTTGCACTACAGGTGTTTCTTCCTTGGATTTCCCACCTTGAATACAGCAGGGGATCTCAAAGTATAAGAAGTGCTAGGAAAAAGCCAAATTCTATGATGCTTTGTCCTGTGAAGGACACAATTATTAACTCTACCATTCACTGACTTTTTCAATATTTTGGACTGTTTATATTGCTTGAAAAGATCAGCCTTTACAGTCTGCCTCAGACTTTCTTGGATATTTCAGGCAACACTTAATCTACTGTGGACATTAGTTCTTTGTGTGTAAAATAAAGATATATTTTCCTGTCTCTTAAGCAAGTTATGGGAATAAACTCTCCTAATGCTTATGACATACATGGAGACTGTAAATCTAAGACTATAAAAGCCTGTTTGGAGCCTGACAGAAGTGCAGCACAGCAGAAGACAATAGATGTGCTTTCTTGGTGTATTGCCAGGCCAAACAACTCTTTAAAAAAAACACAAGCATTGAGCACACAAGGTGTGTGTTTGTCCTACTGACACTAAACCTAACAGCAAAAAAACCCCAAATGCAGCAGCAACTTCTTGGGATGCAGATTGCTTTCAGAGTAGATGGTCTTAGTTATGTTCAAACCCCTTACAAGTGCTTAAAATGACTTTAAAAATGTCTTTTTCTTTCAGCTTGAAGACTCTGATTAATTCCACATAAATAAGTGAATTGCTTCAGTTGTTCCAAATGTCTTTTTACTGTTAAAATAACTTTTCTGTTTGTTTCATTGTAATTGCAATATTAATATTGTATTTTGAAGTAAGAAGTGGCAGGGGAGTTAGAGATGTCCTTTAAAACCAAACTTTTTTTTATTTAGAATTTATTTAGCTGTTTTCATGGGGAATCTAGTGTTCCTTTTAAAAAAACCCGATTTTTAAGAGGAGTTTGCAGGAAGAAAGATCACATTCTGCTGCAGAGAGCATTGAGCGCTGCTGAATGGGAGCAGGAGGCATCCTGATGCTCTGTCACTTTTCAGCAGAAGGGTTCAAGCAGAGGATTCGGTAGTGAGCACATGGTGGGGGGGGAAACATGTAGGTGGATGAATAGGTGCACAGGAACAGAAAGTGCTCTGTGTTGCTCTAAGAGCAATCATTTCATCACTCTGGATGTAGCACTTGCTATGTTCTTCCTCTCCATATCCATTTAAGATAAGGTTCATGTGCAGATTTTGAGATATTTGCACCCCGAACAGAGTGGTGCTGGACCAAGTGTTCTTGTTCTGTACCATCTTTCCTTTCACTCTTTTTCTTGACTGTCCAACAGTGTTGATGCCAATCTGAGCTGCAGATCCCATACAGTGTGCAGGCACATGCAGGGGAAGCACATGGTGGAGTGCAGGAAGGGTGCCTGCAGGATGTTGGAAGCATCGTGAAAGAAACTGCCAGGCTTTGAGTATTTTTGAAAATCAGGCCCACTTTTGGGTGCTAAGTACTTGAATGTCTGGCCAGGAATTCCTTTGAAAATCTGGCCCAGATTTTGCTGTCTAGGAGTGGGGAGTGAGTGCTACATCTGTGATTCCCAGCTGGGGAGCCAGACCACACCAGTAAGGTGAAGCATGGGGACCTGGAAAATGCGATGTGATTGTCTTGAATCCTGCAGGTGCAGGTAGCCAATCTGCCTCTGAGCTCTGAGTTCTTAAAGCCCAGATTTTGGCGCAGGAATGGGTGAATGGATGGGGTTAGTTATGTGTATCCACACATGGCTGTGTAGACATGCTCACAGTGAAGAGAGAATTTTGTTGGAATTTTCTTGTTTTACTCTTCTCGGACAAGGAGACCCTACAAAACATGGTTCCAGTAGTGATGGGAATGATAATGCTGGCTGTCAGAAAGTAAGTGCTGTAACTCCATGAAATTATGGAAGTGATACTTGTGAGATTGGGAGCATTTCTTGCTTCCTGCAGTGGAATTATTGGCAGGAGCTGCTAACCCAGCCAGAGCACTCTGCAAGCTAGCAGTGCCAGCACTGGATACCAGAGTGATCTGAGTGAAACTGAATCACTGCAGGGATTGTGCATTTGCAGCATGCAAAATTCAGGCTTTGATGCCATCCTCTGAGTGGGAATTTTCTTCTTAGATCCATCAGAAAACCACCATGCTGCATTTTACTGTGCTAAACTCCACCAAAATGTTCTAATGACAAATAAGTGATCATTCAGCAATCAGGAATAATGAGTGGTGCCGGGCAAGTTTCATTGTCCTTATGTTACATACAAAATCACATTGCATAATGCTAATGCATTGAGTGTGATAAATGCAGGTTCTGTTAGCCCAAGAAGGAGCAGAATAGAACCAGAAGTGACAGAGAAGCTTGCTTATGATCAAGACCACCCAACCTAAATTTAGTACATTATTGCTGTATTTGCCTTTTCTCATTTAAATGTGTCATGGCAGCTGTTTATACCAGAAAACAGAGGTGATAATTTTTCCATAGAGTTGTCAAGCAGGGCATAAAGCCTCCTGCCACTGCTGCCCTAACAAATGCATTTACTACCATCAAAATCACCAGTAAAAGGAAGTGTTTTCCCCTGTAAACAAGAGAAGCTGTATAAAAGGAAAAAGCTTTTGGTCACTGTAGTATTTAGGTGGCGTCTGCTGGGATAATGCTGCTGCAGGGATTAGATTTACTATTCCAAGTAGGTGCTAATTTATCTGTGCAGGCACATTATGGATGTACACATGACAACCAAGTATCTCGGACTGAACTGGCTTGTTTTAACTAGTGGCTGCTAATAAGAAACTAATGGAAATACCCTGATTTGTAGAAGCAGGGTAGAAGACCAAGGCTGTCTCCATAACATGTGATACGGAGGGAAAAACCCATGCTAGGACATGGGTGCTTCGTTTTATTTGATCTGTTAATTTCCATGCTATAAGGAAAGGCTGAAATGGAGATAAGCCTAGAGATTGAACTGGAACAGTGCTGCGGAACCCACAGCACTTCAGCCAGATTCAGGCTGTGTCTTCAGATTGTACAGCCAGCAGCAGTGTGGGGTTAGGATTCTTTCTGCAGTGTTTATTACTGAAAACTCTCAGTGTGTGGTGATACATCCACCAGAGGTTAAATGAAGGCTTCTCCTACAAGCAAATCCTTACCTTGTGAATCCAGGGTCTTTGCAGCACAGTTCAAACTGAAACGGGAGAGCAGCAAAACAGCAGCTTCTCATCTACCCTGCTGATAAAGCTGTGGTGTGCTCAGACCAGGTGAGGTGAAAGGATTTCAATTCCATAGTGCAGTCATGTACTCCCTCTGCAGATACCTGCCTGATTACACAGGCAAGGTGAATCTTACTCCAAATCTCAAGGGAAGGAGAGAAGCTCATGAAAACATATTTGAAAGAAACAGAACTCTTGGGGATTGCATACTTTGTGTCTGGATGATCCATACAGATATGTCAGTTCAGCAGACTTCTAGAAGAGTGGCACTTTGCACCGCTTAAAATTTTCCCTAAAGTACAGAACTTGAGTTTGTTGCTGTCTTACCTAGCTAGTAAACCACACCATCAGGGATTTGGAATTGTGACTCTGAATTTATGGGCAACACTGAAAGAATTTCAGGACCAGATTCTGATATTTGCAGGTGTTGCTGATCATCTGGAGATGTTTTTCACCGTGAGACA
Source organism: Phoeniculus purpureus (assembly GCA_028565055.1). Lineage (NCBI taxonomy): Eukaryota > Metazoa > Chordata > Aves > Bucerotiformes > Phoeniculidae > Phoeniculus > Phoeniculus purpureus. Next base: position 14,168,432 of record JAOXOE010000765.1, on the reverse strand, counting down.
TTCTGGTTCTCTGTGTCCAAAGGCAGAAGACTTGATGCCCAAGACTGGTAAATCAGATGAGGGGCAGCAGAACTAAATGTTACTTAGGATGCTGTGAGTACTCCTACCAATTATCCCTCTCCGGAAGGTGAGAAGGCACATTCAGGGAAGAGTAATCTCCTCAGTTCCTGTATAACCACTGGAGACACATGATTCAGTGGCCCATAGAGGGAGTCTGGGGTAAGCAGGTGTTGAAATCCTAAAGCAGGGCAGTGTATTCTCCTTTCAGCCTTGTCTTTGCAGCATGCAAGGTCTTGGGGAGGATTTGCTGCCTTGCAAACTAGGGCTTGAAAGAACAGGAAAGAAGTGGAAATAAGTTTTATAAGCCTGCCCCAAGTGTTCTTCCTCATCTTAACTAAAGGCTGCCAGTCTCGGTCTCTGTTAGCACTCTGCAGTATACATTAGTGCTTTGTTTAATAACTTGCTGGCAGCTGTAAAGAACTAAACTTCATAGAATCAAGCCAGTTTCTGGTTTTATTTCTTTTACTGCACATAGAACAACAAGGCTTGTAAAAGGCTTTGTGTGTTCCTGTCAGATGCACTCACCTCTTCTATTAGGCCGGGGGATTTTATCTCAGGCAGTCAGAAGTCTATTAAAACACGGGGTGGACAAGGACACAATTTGCTTAGTGTTGCAGTGAATAGTGCTGCTGTGAAGGCTCTGGCTTTGGTGATGAATGTTTCATGACCCAGTCTCTGGAGAATGGGATACTGACGACGTAGCAAGTGGTTGAAAAGAAAACTGTCCGGATTTTCCTGGTTGCTTGCCTCAAGCTATATGTTACAAAACACTGACAAGTAGAACTGTGAGATGTAGGGACGCTCTCTGCTTAAAGTGCCTTCTCTGACAAGGCTATTCCTCCTCCCAGAAATGTGTGGTGTGCCGCCAAATTCTGCTCCATTGCACCAGAATTATAACACAAGTTATTATAAAGAAGTGCTAATAGCAATCGCTTCTTCTACAGATTGCTGACCATTCAAAGAAGTGGTCGAGGAGGTTACTCCCAAGGGCTGGTGGAGATGGAGATCCTCTAGCTCTGTTCTCAGTATGGATGCTGAAAGAACTGGTTGAAAAGTATATCCAGCTTCATGTATAGTAGGAACACTGATGCAAATGTTAAAGGAGGAGTTTCTTGCCAGGAAGGATGTCAGCAAAAACAGTGTAAATCTCACAATCCAGATGAGGTATCTTCTGTCGGCAAAATCCTGCACAAAAAGTCTATGCACAGTCAGTGTCAGTGCCACAGCAAGGGAAACCCAAGCTGGCTCTGAACATCTAGAAGTGTCACTGCAATGTTAGCTGGGGCACTGCTGAGACTCTTACAGTCTGTTTTCCACTAGAAGCAACAAAACTCTACAAAGCATCTTGCTAACCCAGGGACGCTGCTTTGAGAAAGTCCGGGAGCAAGTGTGTCTGTATGTAGTAGAGGTTCTCCTACCTGATGCTTTGTTGTACTGTGTAAGCAGAACTCAAGTTCTAGCTGTTCTTCCACCTGTTGTGGAATGTAATGTGTCTGCCTTTCTGCACTGCAACTGTCTGAATAGTGCTGAGCACTCAAACATTCTGAGAGGTCTCTGTGAGAGGGATTGTTGTGGAGCTCTGAGTATGATGTATGGGGACAATGTGTCATCATCTCCCCTTTACCAGAGGGAAAGCCGAGGTTCAAGGGACAAAACCATTTATTAAGGTCAGGTTGAGACCCAGTGTCCTCATTTTCTGGGCAGTCCTACCTTCTGCTGAGCAGCTGGTGACGAGACATACTGTGGGGGACCCAGCAGATGGTATTGAGGAATGGTGCATAATGAGGCATGCGAGGAAGTGTGGGAAGGAGGTGCAATGGAGAATGCTGCCCAGATACCACTGTGATACTCTCCGAAGTGCTAATATCAAACACACAGCGAAAAGGCTCCATGTGTTTCTCCATGTCTTACGTGAAACATCATTTTGCTGTTCAAAGGAGCCTCAGTTCTTCACTCTATTTTTCTATAGCTTACTGGAACGACAGTTTTAACTGGCCCTATTGGGGGACAAATTTGCCACTGGCCTGAGATATCAGCATCAAGCAGGGCCCACATCATCCTCACTAAAACAAGAGAAATAAAAACTTAAATCTTAGAGATTTCATCATCTACCCAGCACGTGAGCACAGCTGTATCAATTCTGTCTTGTCACTGCCTGGGTGATTAGTGACATATCATTTGTTTGCTGCAAAAGGCACTGAAGTCGAGGGAACAAAGCTAGTAATTAGAGCAACACAGCTCAAATGAGATACGTTCTGCCTGAGCATCCAAACCAAACACTTGGCTCTGCTCTCTGGATGGCATTCTCCTACGCCTACCCCAGAGCCACAACCAATCTGATTTCAGGCCAAAGGAGAAGGGTTAGAGTGCTAGCAAAGGGATGTCCTACTGTTTGCACTCAGTGGTTTATATTTACATCCAGATAGCTAAGCATGCAGGTATTTTGTGATAAAGACATACAGCTATTTCAGCTGCTTATCCTTAGCATCTGGTGTGTACCAAGATTTAAGAACTCCTCATGAAGATATTCCTGACTCAAGAATCTAGTGTGTGCATAGAGTTGTGAAACGACTGTAAGCCCTGCAGCAAGCTCTGAGAAATATCATCTCTGGACTTGTTTGAGCCAGTAGAGAAATGAAGTGTAAAGAGCAAGAGGACTAGAGCAAAATTTCCAGCATCAGTCTGCTCCACTTCAAAACAAATGCCCCTTATTCCGATTCTCTCAGATGGTGCTCACCTACCACAGTAAGCTGTAAAAGAGCCTACACTTTGTCTGTGCAGGCAGATGTTAATCAGCAATAAGAGCTGAACTTTTCCCAGAAGTCAAATGGCCACCATTACTGTGATCTAAGGAGCATCAAAAGCTTTTTCTTTGCTTTTATGCATTAGTGGCTTCTTTCTTCCTAATGTATATCTGTGTATTAGACATCTATTTTGGGAAAAATGTTTTCGCTTATGTGATGTATCCCAGAAAAAAGACAAAACATTCTGCCTATTGCTGCATTTAAGAGTCTTCTTCTCATGGATCAGAGAATGTTTAAATTTAGCTGTAAACAAAAATATCATCTGTATTTAAAGACCTTGAACAAGTGTCAGAAGGTACTAGGCAGCAAACTTGAGCATATAAGAGGCAGCTGATTGTTTAAAATTCTTAATGAACATGGTGGATGAAGCTCTTTGTCAATTGATAGCCCTGAAAGGTTCACCAGAAGATCTGGATGATAGTATGAGACCCAGCGTGAACTCACAGAATTTCCTTCGTAGCCACCCAAAGTGTTGCCATAGCAAACTCTGCAGCACTCTGCTAATTCACACAAGCTGGGGCAGGGTAAGCTGCGATAGTTTTATTTGTGCATGCTTTAAGAAGCTATTTGTGCACCATCAAAAACATTGAGACAAAGATCTATGTGAAAGCATAACTAATAAAACAACCAAAAACTGTGATGACAGCACTGCAAGCTGAGAGTACCTGCAGCTCGGGCTGGGGAAAGACAAGAAAGTAAAAATAAATCTCAGGACATAACCAGTGGCAAGGACAGATATTGGCAAAATAGGGCAATTTAAATGGGCTAAGATGACAATTAGCAGGGTTATGCCAATTTGTGGGTTTATGTGGATTTAGTAGTTTTATAGTAAACAACACAGAAGTGTAACAGAATCTGAATCTACAGGAGTTGTGTTACTCTTTTCAGAAACTGCTGAGTGGATGTTAGAGCAAACTGGTGCCAGTAAGGATGAAGATTTGAGTATTGAACAAGCAAACTTATAAATACTACGTTGTAGCAAGATGCAAGGTGGTCACCTTAACTACAGACCGGACATTGCCAGGATAGAACTGAAAGGTTACTTAGATCTATTTTAGTAAATGTGCTTTGCTATAGGCAGATAGCTGTACTTCCCTTCCTTCCATCTGCTGTCCAAAGGAAAAATAAATGAAATCAGGAAAATGTCTAAAAATCTCCCCATAGCAGGATATCTAAATGAGATTGTCAGAAACGTGCCTTGACCTTCAGCCATTCTCAGTGATTGAAAATATTGGTTTCCAACAATTCTTATTTGCACCGAGTGAATGAGAATATTCTCTCAGTCTGAAAGTTCTCCATCTTTGCTGAACTTTTTAGCTTAGTCATAAGGACAGACCCATTCTCTGCTAAAGTAATGCATTTTGCCACCCAAGAAATGACAGGCAGCTGAAATACCCATCCCTTGCTGATTGTGAGCCAGGGGTTTGCAGAGGCAAGGACAGCACTGTGGGCAATGTGTAAAGCCACATCTATTTTTCTCTTTAAGGACAGGAGTGTCTTTAAGGACAGGAGTTGGCACTGATGCAGTTATCACCACGTTCTTCACTGGCCATAATGTGCTGCATCAAAACCTGCTGATCTGCCTGTGAGGCTTCATCTTATATTTATTGTTGTTCTGCTCTGGGGTTTGGCTAGACTGGAGTAAAAATAAAACCTCTAGAATTGCTTACAGCCAGCCCTGTTTGTTCCCTACCTAACACTTCTTATGAAGAATATGTTCATAAGAATAGATGGAAGGAAGGGATTCTCTCCCTCTCCTCCGCACTTGTGACACCCCGACTGGAGTACTGGGTCTAGTCCTGGAGTCCCCAACATCAGAAGAATATACAGCTCCTAGAATGCATCCAGAGAAGAGCAACTGAAATGATCAGAGGGATAGAGCGCCTTCCCTATGAAGACAGGCTGAGCAAGTTGGGGTTGTTCAGCTGGGAGAAGAGGCTCCGAGCTGACCTTCTAGCAGCTTTCCAATATCTGAAGGGGGCTACAAGAAAGCTGGGGGAGTAGTAGACAAAGGTGGTAGTGAGAGGACAAGGGGAAAGGGTTACAGACTTGAACAGGGGAGATTTAGGTTGGGCATTAGGAAGAAATTCTTTGCTGTGAGGGTGCTGAGATGCTGGAACATGTTACCCAAGGAAGTTGTGGCTGCCCCATCCCTGGAAGTGTTGAAGGCCAGGTTGTCTGGGGCCCTGAGTAACCTGACCTAGTGAAGGTGTCTCCCTGTGCATGATGATCTTTAAGGTCCCTTCCAACCCTGGCCCTTCTATGATTGTATGATTTTCATAAAGAACTTTCCAAACTCTTAATAACTGATATACAGTCTTCACCTGTTTTAGCCATGGGAAAAGTTGATGCAAAGAGCTGAGGACCTTTTTTATTCCCTGAATGAAAGATCAGATCAAATCCATGGACAGTGATGTAGTAAACTGAGATCAAAACATCTAACATCTTTGTGGCTCTGGTGTGAAGTAACTGAGCAAATCATCACTTTAACACCAGGGAAGAAATCTGAGTGTGCTTGAGTGGGCCACAGGAGATTCAGTGACGGTAGCCAACATGTGCCTAAGCAGTTAATTAGTACTAATCTCTTCTAAGAGTTAAAGAACCTAGAAACTAATTGCAATGATTATTTTTGAATGCTTTTTAAAAAAATGCATTAGCTGGATTATTAGTTACAACATACATCTCCGGCTGGCATCTAGACCTCTGAAACTGCAGTTCTCCTTACAGGCTGGAGAGACCAAGGTTTTATACAAAGATTTCTCAAAATGCCAGAGGAGCTGGTAGTGTTTGCTGGCTGGAAGACTCCATTTTGAGCCTAGCGGGCCCCTATCAAACATGATTCACTTGGCTAGTGACAAATTGGATCTGAACTCAACAAAATTTAATCATAAATGGGATAATGTCTGCAATTTCAGTTCAGGGTCTTGCACGGATTTAGGGTGAACTTTCGCTTTCCTAAGCGCTGAAGTGTCACTTCTTTCCTTTTTTCCATGTTGAAATTCCTCCTGGGCATGCATTATTGCTGCAGTTTGCTTCAGCTCCCTTCACAGAGGGGATATTTCATCTTTAAGAGTCCACTGTGAGTGACTCTAGTTGTTTTGTTAAGTAATTGTTGAAAAAGAAGAGGTATTTAATTACCTGTCTTTTCGTATCATTTCTTTTTCTTCCTCTGTAAATTATGAAAGTAATCCCAAAATCACAATAATTTTGAGGGTGTTTTCTTTTCAAATTCAAATCTGGAAAAAAAAAGCATTTTCCCAGCAGTGATTCTTTGTTCTCAGGAACAAACATCCAATAGGGATCCCAAAGTCTTTGCTAGCACTGTGTGTTCCCACCCTTTCCTGCTCCACTTCTCTACTTTAGTCTTCTGCTTTTCTGTCCTCTTTTCTTTGATTGGGTCAAGAAAATGGGACAGTCTTCTTTAGCCCATTATAAAAATGAGAGTTTAGGTTATACAGCCTTTAATTAGAAGATTCCCTAATAGGTTTTTAAGTAAAATGTCAACTTGTGTCCTCCAGCCTCATGTAAAGTTATTCAAATCATTAAATGGTTGCTGTATGAAGAAGTAACTGATCATGAGCTGCACTTTAAGTAATCATTTCTCTAATGCACACGTTACTTCATTGAAAGCCTTAGCCTATTTTATCAAAAGATAGCATGGATGTATCTTCAATACTGTAATAAGAGACTAGAAAATAAGCTAGGTTTTCAGTTCACAGTCCTTGTGATAGCCCACATCTGGAGCCAAACATCATAGTTCCTCTCCAGGAATCTACACCATGACTGCTATGTGATCATGCAAATAGCTGTAGGCTAAGCTCAGTCAGATTATATTTAGTATTTAATCTTCCTCTTGGAGCTCTGGGAAGCTTTGTCTGAGATATGGTAAGATTTCACTTTGCAGCTTACAAGGGAAAGTAAAGTTTTATTTAAGAGATCAGAGAACCACTAACCATAACGAAGGAAGGTCCATTTGGGGTACAGACTCAGGCTGGCTTTGTCTTGGGTTTCCTGTGGTCACTGGATGGCTTTAATTTCATATGGACGCCCACCATGTTGCACTACCAATTCCAGTACCATTGAAACAATTTCCAGCACCACTTATTACTAACTGGTCACTAAACTAAAGCCAAACCTGTTTTGAAATGAGATTCCTTTGCATGATGTGAAATGCAACCATCCTGATCCGTACTGTGCGATGACCAGTTGTAGATGTTGGCTGAGAAAGCGGCTGCACTTTCGCCATCTCTTGTATGGAAATACCGTTTTCACAAGCATCAGGCCCAGATATGAGCAGTTGCTGCATTTGCTCACGAAACTACTTGGCCTCACTAGTATTTGAGCAAAAACAAGGTGCAGCAGTGCAAAATCTGTGAAACCCTCTGTTCACACTGATCTGCTGCTAAAATCAGGTGAGTGATACAACTCCCACCCACTTTCCCTGAAAGTTTTACTGCTACCAGGTTGCCAAAATGCAGTTTTGAGTGGAAAATGGCCTTTTATAAATCTGAGAATCAGAACCAGTCATGGCTGGAAGATTGAAGAGGTGGAGATATGCCCATCTGGTCCCCCTTGCAGTGGGAGAAGGGCTGTTACTAGCCAAGCTTGCAAAGAACTCCCGAAAGATAAGGAGTTAGGTCCAGACTATCTGTGCTATATATCACCATGTAAAGGCACACCAAGAGAAGCATCAGAAAAAGCAGTAAAAGCAACAACTATATGAAAATACTCCCAGAAAAGCAGAAGAGTGAAGGAGGATAATCCACTAAGAGTGAAGATGTTTCATTTATTGGTTGCAAAAGCCAGAGAAATCCATCAGAGGGCTTTTCAAATAAATCCCTGATAAAGAAAGCTTGACCTGTGGAACAATAAAGTCTGATAAATGAAAATACTTCTTGTGCATGGACCCAAAACTTATTGCATAGCAGAGCACCTCTTCTCCCTCCATGTTTTCATGGTTATCTCTTACAGGAGTAGATGGATGTGCAAGAAAACCAGTATTTGACAGGTTTCAGCTCTGCAACAGACAGTTTTCTATTGTGGAAGGATTAAAGAGATTTTTAAACCCAAGAGTATTCATCTGACTTAATTTTAACTACTTGAAGTCTACAGAAACTCTACACCAGACTTTTTCTTCTTTCTTGGTCTGAAAGAACTTTTGGACAAAATCTTTTCTGGAGATATTTGAAACCCTCCTGTGCAGTGTGCTCTGGGCAATCAGTGGGGTTGGACTAGATGTTCTCTAAGGTCCCTTCCAACTCCAGTAGATCTGTGATTGTGTGAAATTACGAATTTGATAAGGTTAGTTTGATAATAGACCCTTGTTGCATATCATGCTATTTTCTGCTTGTCTGTGGCTGTAACTGTGCTCCCCTTTGAAGTTTGTTTTAGAGCCCAGATTATTACTGAGACCACACAAACAAGCCTGTTGATGACAAACCATGTCTGCATCTTTTGTCTATACACAGACATGGTATTTCCCATTCTCTTGGCAGGCATCTTAAATGTCCACAGGCCAAGACCAGTGATTTAAAAAGGCAGTTGTATTACTCTTCTGGCCTAAGAAGTATCTCGTCTACTGCTGAGACTTTTACATCCATCTGAAGTCAACAGCAAGGCCTTGTCTCCATATTAAGCTCCTTTTTGTTCTCAGAATGATCATTTTTTTAAGTTACACTTGTGTGGTCTCCACCTTAGACCTCACAGTTTCCATGCAATGTCCTTGATTCATCTATTTTTGTCCTGTTTACTCCTATGTCAGAGAAATGTCTATCTGCCATAGGCAGGGACATCCCACCCTAGATAAGGCTGGCTGGAGCCTCATCCAGCCTGGCCTTAAACACCTCCAGGGACGAGGCCTTAAACACCTCCAGGGACGAGGCCTTAAACACCTCCAGGGACGGGGCCTTAAACACCTCCAGGGACGAGGCCTTAAACACCTCCAGGGACGGGGCCTTAAACACCTCCAGGGATGGGGCCTTAAACACCTCCAGGGATGGGGCCTTAAACACCTCCAGGGACGGGGCCTTAAACACCTCCAGGGACGAGGCCTTAAACACCTCCAGGGACAGGGCCTCAACCACCTCCCTAGGCAACCCATTCCAGGCTCTCACCACTCTCACGCTGAAGAACTTCCATCCCACATCCAGTCTAAATCTACCCAGCTCCAGCTTTGCTCCATTCCCCCTAGTCCTTTCGCTACCTGAGATCCTAAATAGTCCCTCCCCAGCCTTTTTGTAGGCCCCCTTCAGATACAGGAAGGCCACAAGAAGGTCACTTTGGAGCCTCCTCTTCTCCAGACTGAACAGCCCCAACTCTCTCAGTCTGTCCTCATAGGAGAGGTGCTCCAGCCCTC
>JAOXOE010000765.1:14092567-14149420 GCA_028565055.1 Phoeniculus purpureus | reverse complement strand
GAGGTAAAGAAGTCATTGAGAACCTCAGCCTTTTCCATGTCACTTGTGACCATATCACCTGTTTCCTTTCTGAGGGGCCCCACACCTTCCCTAGTCTTCTTTTGACCATTAATATACCTGTAGAAATTCTTGTTGTTCCCTTTGACCTCCATGGCTAGGTTCAATTCAAACTGTGCCTTGGCTTTCATAACCAGATCTCTAGCTGTTCGGGCAGCTTCCTTATGCAGGACATACAGTGTGGCTAAAAATTATGTCCACCTCTTCGTGATCCTCTCTGCTCCTATGCCTCATTGCAGTGATGGGGACTTTAGGTTGATCAGGAGATCTAGGTGCCAGAGTATAAGGCCTCACTTAGCACTCTAAAAGATCTTTTATTCCCTTCAGGTAGACCTTTAAGTTCTCTGTGATAAGGTCACTCAACATGTTTGGAGCCATGTTATCACATGCAGTAAGTGTACAGGATTTTGATAGAAGTTGTACTTACAGCTACACTTGTAGCTTAGGAAGAAATTGGTAGATGGTGGCTGTTCCCAAAGCAGAACACAGGATAAAAAACAGGATAAAAATCTTCACATACGTGATTAGTCTCAAAGCTGCTCACTTGCTTTGGTAAAGATAGAGCTCTTTGGTTAAGAGATGACTTGACAGTATCTTCAGCTCTCAACAGATAAATGATTTCTGGTCACATATCTCTAGGAAAATGACATTTTCTAGCTGCCTCTTCTCCTTTTGCTGTGGCTGAACAAAACATAAAATATGCTTCATTTTCTGTGGGGTGTTTTTTTTTTTAGAGAGTACGGGTTGTCCTACCTTTCTCTGAGAGCCAGCATTGGACTGTGGACTGCAATCCTGTGCATCATCCTTGTTGCAACTGATGCAAGCTCCCTAGTCTGCTACATTACCCGCTTTACTGAAGAAGCTTTTGCTTCTCTTATATGCATCATTTTCATTTATGAGGCCTTAGAGAAGCTGTTTCATCTCAGTGAGACATACCCAATCAACATGCATAATGATTTGGATCTGCTGACAAAGTACTCGTAAGTAAGATTTTTTTTTTTTCCTGTGAACACTGAGGTTTTCTCATAGGTTGTGTTTTCTTTGTGAGGAAACAAAGCGATGCACAGCAGGAAAAGTTTGCAGACTTAACGTGTGGAAGCTATTAAGCATGATGCTGTGATATGGAAGTAGTAGTTACTGGAGATACGTGTACAAGTAGTTCACGTTAAGTAAAAAATCTTGTCTGTGTTTCAAAAAGCTTACACACAACTTGGGAGTCGGACGGGCCTTAGCTTTAGGTCTTTATTCACATTTTTATTTAATGAGGTGTAACTCTGTGATCTCTTACTGTAACTTGTACTGATGATTTGTAAGGTTTTATTGGGCAGTTTTATTCAGGTATTTTTTGTATAACATGTAACTTTCATTGGGTCTTTTTTTTCCAAATTCAGATACTGAACTATTAAGGGTATAATTTCATGTTTGATAATTGTATTTTAACCTTTCTAGCACTTAAAATTCAAACTCTGAGAATTGTAGTGGATTTGGAATTCTTAGGTGCTTCTCAGCAGTGATTGATTTTGCCACAGTCAATTTATTCTTAATAACAGGATTCATAATTTTACTCCATGTAAACAACTTTATTGTGGAACTTTGACAGATACTATTCTACTGGGGAGTAAAACAGTAAATTGCCTAAATCAATACTGTTCAATTTAGAACTAAAAACTCATAGACGTGTTTCTGTGACAGGAGAGGAAACATGTTCTTTTAGCAAAGGACAAGATTCTAGCCTGTCCTGAGGCCTATTAAGCCTGGTCACCTCAGCAACAAAAATGTCATTAGAAAACCTTTTCAGAGAAGATCCCCCTCCAGAAATGTCTTTATTGAACCCATTTGAACTCTCTGTGTGAACAGGGTGGTGCCCGAGAGAAACAATGCTTGAACAGTGTCACATCTTCTGTTCACTGGAAGAACAGAAGTGTCTCAACCAAATGTCTCATTTGCATTTTAGACTGGGAAAAACTAAACACAGCAATAGAGAAAACATTTGAGCTTTGTATATGTTAGCACTAGAAAAATAGTTAGCAAATGATGACTATAGAAACTGTAATTCTACCATGGCCCACTCTCTTACACTGAAAAAAATACTATTTATCTGTAAAGTTCAGTCAGCAGTTAAAGGAATATTAATGTGAAGAGAAAGCAACAAAAAATCAAGAATAGACCATGCATGCAGTTGACGTTGTATACTGGTCTTATTTAGCTCCATTTAACTTCTATTAAGTTAGTATTTTACTCTAAAGAGCCGATTATAGCATGGTGTTTGTGGAATTTTTTTCCTTTATCATCTCAAAGCATCTCATACCAATCATCTCAAAGGGAAAGAAAATATCATGTTCTCGTACATCGGTTTTGAAAAACAGATGATAAATACTACACAACAGCAAAATGATCAGAAACCATTTAGCAGGCAGAGCTGAGATGTTAAATTGTGTAACGAAAACCATCATTTCAGGGTAGCTAGCTTTACTTGTGGTTAGATTAATCATGATATTGCTTGAGATTTCAGAGAAAGAAGCTGAACAGTCCTGCTTGTGTAGGAGTACAGTGGTAGGCATCTCTGTATTTTATGGAAGTTTTGTACCATCATAATCCTTGTTTACAAGTAAATATTTTTTTCTTTTATTTAAAATTCCATTCATTAATCAGAATTGCATGTTGATTCTTGAAGGGCGGTGTTTATTTGCTGCGTGCCCTTGGAATCTATCTTCATTGAATGTACAGTGTGCAGAGCACACAGAATGGTAAAAGAGCACCAACTGAAGTCCTCCAGTTACAGCTGTTGACCTGTCCCATCATACAGTGTTGGAATACTGGCACAACTGTTTTAGATTTTTCAAAGAGAAAAGGACAAGTGTTTCTTACAGATACTTAAGAGAAAGGTTTGTCAGTGTCTGGTGGTTTCAAACACATATATAGCTATCAAAACTATTTGATATTGTATTTTATAGTTATTTATAATGTCATCATTTCACAACTATATTCTCAGTTATTTTTTTTTACTCTGTGTAGATAGTACAAATAAATTGACTTAAGCTCTTGCATTACATTTCACTTTCAGCTTTTATATTGTATCTTCTACTTGCAGCAATGAATTATCTTGTCCATGGCAACTAACCCAAATAATACCAAAATAGGTGTTATGGGTACCACAGTTCTTATGGCATGTGGCTTGTATTTTTTTTTTTTTCACCTTAAAACTGCTTGTTGGAAACACCAGAATGCACATTATTTTCTAAGATCACATCTGCTGATTCCAAGAATCTTTGCTCTGAACACAGCAAAAACAATAATTCCAGCCTCTTCTTTCTGTACCCTCCCTTCTTCACTTGAGTTCTTAGTTCTACAGAACTGGCCATGACAGGTTGGGAGACTAGAAAGATGTGCTCTGCTGGAGCAACACTTCATCAGCTGCCTGAATGACCAGTACTTTCACAGCAACATTGGTACAACTTGAACTTCATGGGTGTGCTGTGCAGCTAGATATAAACCCGTATTACTCTGTCCAAACGAAGTGGCCATTTGCCCAGAACAAGAAGGTATTGCAATTACCATCCCCATGGAATCATTACAAGATAAAATATTTCAAATAACCTTCAATCCCTTCTGAAATGTCTGTGGTTTCCAGAAAGATCAGAAAGTAAAAGACAGATAAGCATAAAAACTTGCTTGAAATAAAGATCTCATTTTTGTGTACTTGAATTTGGGGAATATTGCTTTCACAAGGAATTAGAAGCTTTTGCTGCAGCATCTGATGCCAGTCTCTCTACTTGTAGAGAAACTTGGGTAAGAAACTTGATCTGAAACTGGTCCTGTCCTTAAAGGACCAGCATATTCTGTTACAGAAGCTAATTAGTGTCTGCTGGTTTTCTAATTAAAACAGCTGTTTGCATTTTCCTCTTTGGGGATTTTAAAGACAAGTTTTTAATTGTTAGTAAAGCCTTGGCAGTTCTTTAATTAGCAATGGATGAACTTCAAAAGGTTGAGCAACTCATTTATCTTTGAATGCTTAGCCAAAGCTTATGTAAAACTTTATCTAGAATCTGCAATTCTATGCTAGAAAACTTAGGTTGTACTGTAAAATTTCAGTGTTTTCTATATTCTGCCTGTTGCCCACTCAAACGAGTGATGATAAATAGGTCAGGACACCATATATATTCAAAACTTTCAATATATGCTGTGATCCAACCATCTTCTCCCATAGGCTTTCTGGGGATGCTCTGATGTCCACAGGTAGTTTGTCTGCATCCCATTACTGTTGTCTTTGCCTTGGTGAAGACATGAGTTTCATCCAGGAAAAGTCATTGGCATGCTCTTAGTACTGACCTTTGGAGTACCAGAAAGACAAAGAAAATAGTAATTTAAAATGGTTGACATTTCAACCAGATTGGAACCATATTTCAAGTGAGAAAGAAAACCCTTTCTGTATTTTAGGTGGGTTTGAATTCTGTCATAAACAGTCTCTGTGGCAGGAATTTGATGTGAAAAGACTGTACTGCAGTGAATCGTCTCAGATAAGTATAGGACTCCTTACCAGTATCTGCCATAACAAAGAACATCTAGAACAGTTAGTATGATTTCTTTTTTAAGCAAACCCAAATATTTCAAAAGCAATTTAAATTCCACCTAAAAGATCTCTTAAAAATTTTTATTTACTATTTTACCATTTTAGGTAGAAGATATGCAACTGAGTTTGTTACAGAATTCTATCTTTAAAAGATAAAAATATCTTTTGTTGCATGATGTCATTAATGTAGAAGTAGTCGTAATACAGTTTTTATTTGCTTTCTGTACTATATACTTGTTTGTTACTCTGTGCTAAAGTATTTTTCCTGATTGTTAGGTCATCTACTTGCAGTCAAATCCATTCAGTGTACCTAAGTAACTGTTACTTAAAACACCTTTATGATACAGATGATAAAGAACAGTATTTAAGAGCTAAACCAAAGAAGGACAAAGACAGTCCAGTTTTGTGTGCTACCTCTTTTTAAAACTGCGTTGTGTTGAAGGAACACAGCAGCAGTGTTCCTTATTAAATTAAATGCACATGCTTCTGTATCGATCTGGCCTTTTCTTTCTTTGCTTCTGTTTTGTTTTTTTAATTTTTTTTTTTTTACTGTGACCTTTTTGTATTTTTCATGCCATTAGCATTTCTAGGTTGGCATAGCAACTCTTAATTTGCACTCCTGCTTTTTCCTACTCCTGTGGCAAATATATCTACAGCTAGTGAATTCTGACTGGGACACTGCTGCACATTAGGTTTAATGTGTATATTAAATATTAGGATATCACTTTTACTAGGAAAGGAGAACCTTATAACTGGATAGATTTGAAACAGAATTTCTCAGAAGGAAAACAAATTCAGCATTGTGGATGAAAGGAATGTGATTTAGATAGCAACCCCGTGTTCTCTAAAATACAAGCATTTTAAGATAGCTAGAATAAAGATGATAAATAGATGTTGCACTGAGGTTTCTTAGATCTTGAGACTTTATGTATCGTTTACTTTTTATTAATTCTTTTGTCAAAGTGATGAATTCATGTTGTTTTTAATAATTCTTTACCAGAAGTTACTCAATTATTAACAGATTACATTGAATAATTTTAAAGTGATTTCTTGGCATAGTAATATGCATATTGCAATCTGTCTTGGTATTGATATGCACTTAAGCATTAGGAGTAGAAAATCCCCATTCTGATGTAATTAAGGAGCCAAGATCATGTCAATCTTGGTATCTTTTGCAGGCTATAGAAACCATTACTTGTAGAAGGCAGTGTAGTTTTGCACATACTGCTGTTTGCACAACCAAGTTTTAAATCTTTCATTATCTGCATAACTTCATCTAAACACATTATTATTGGATGCAAATTATATTATGCTGGTTTATACCCTCAATTCCTTAAGCTGAAATTGGAATGAGAAGAGTCAGCAATGAGAAGCACAGAATTTCACATTAGGATCACAGGCATTAGATGAATTCCAGTGCCTGAAATTATTTCTTTGAGCCTAGACATGAATATAGATTTTTCCTTTTGCCTTCTTTATAGTTGTGGTTTTTTTCCCTACAGTTAAGTAACCTTGCCTGTGTTCTTCTTCTGCCCAGAACCATGAAACTGCTAACACTGAGTTTAATTACTGGTTCCCTTTTGCTTCTTGACAAACCATGGAATCCGGAAATGATTTTTGTTTATCCATTGATTGTAGGACTTCCCTGTGTCTATCCAACCCAATTGAATCATTTTTCCCTTCTCCCATCTTTAAGCCCAGTGAGTGTCCGCCATGCTTCATTCTTTCCTACAATTTGTTGTCTCCATTTAGGAAACAGATCTCTTTGCTGAGGGGCTCTCTGCAGCATTCAGGCTGTGGTTGATAGTTGATCTACATGGCACCTTCAGATTCTAGAAAGACAAAACTACAATGGGATTATGCATCTTTTTTCTATACTTACCTCTTGTCAGAACAATGTTCTCCTGATGTGCTATGCAAAGAAACCTGATGGTTTGAGATTTCTGCCCTCTAACATCAGATCTGTTCCCTTAGATATATATCTCTGTGTGTGTAAAATTGCACCGCTGAGTGCATTCTCCAGGTACTTTTATAGGCTTTTCTCTTTTCCTCCTTAGCTGTAGTTAACTTAACTGTAGATAAAATATGTGGATGCCTGTTGATGTTCATGATTGTCAGAGATGGGTAAATAACTTAATGACTTAATAGTCTAATTGAAGATGGCAGATCTCATGAATAAATAGAGGAAAATGTCTTGCTGTGGCAGCTGTGCTTTGTAAGGGGTTTGTGATACCGAGAATAGAACTTACTGATGGGAAATGGACTTGTCAGTTATTCATTATTTTGTTTCCTTCTTCATCAATGAGTTCTGACATGAGAAGGAATATGGTGAATTTAGTACCAGGGATATACTGGTGGTGTTGTGGGACAACAGAGAAGGCATCCTAGGATGTTGTCATTCCCTTCTCATAGCAGTTTTCAGGCAAAAATTCCCAGGAAAATGGTGTATTTGGAGACATGCATAGCATTCCACTACTGATGCGTTCTCCTTCAATCGTGTACATGCAATGTAAAGAATATTTATGCATCAATTTTTTAAAATCTCAATGTATTAATTTTACTTTCCATTTCATAACATCTCTTTATTCTCTCTGTTACATGACCAGTGCGCAGCATACCTGTAGAGCATTCTCCCTGTCTTCCTACTCATATTACTGGATGTACGCTCTCATATTCAATGAGACATTGTTTAAATGAGCACATTTATCACTTACTTTTCATACTTGTCTGTAGTTTTTCAAAAACTCCATGTTGAGAAAATCTCCTTGTATGTCTTAAGCGAGCCAGAAAGGGATTGTCTCCTTCTAGGTAATCATGAAGAAACTGCATCTTCTGTAGATCAGATGCTTAGGTAGTGTTAGTGGGTGTAGCTTGCAATACATGCTGGAAAAATAGGAGCTCCAAAACTGCCTCATGAATTGGACAAAATCATCAATAGTAAATGATTCCTAGTCTTGAAAACAATGTACTAAAAAATGACAACTACCTAGGTACAAATGGCCATGAAGCTTTCAAAGGAGCTGCACTGTTCAAGTGTGTGTTACTCACCAAAACACTGTGCAAGGCTCTTGTTTGAAGTTCTTTTATGGATATAATGGCCAGTAGCACCATGCACTGTGGTTGCAGTCTCTGTGGGGAGGAAAGCGTGCCTAACAGGATAAAGAGAAGAAAATTTTGAGGAAATAGATCTGAAAGGTAGAAATTAGAGGGATTTCCCTCATGTCATGGATTAGGCCTGGGCAGGCCACTAGACGAATCTATTAACTATTTGTCTTCCCCAAAAGAGAAAATAAAAGGAATAAGGAAGAGAGGCTTATGGTTTGGAAAAAGAAAACGAAATGAAATGGTAAAATGAAAGTGAATGTGTGTGATACGTGTGTGTGTGATATATGTGTGTGTATATGTGTGTGTGTTTTGTATATATACACACATATACAAAACAAATATTGAATCCACATGTCTCCTCCAATGACACTTTACATCAGTGTCTCCACTGATGCTGTGGACAGGCACAGGGAACATCCTGGACTACACTCAGTGGAAGACAGGAACATCATTTAGGAATTAGATTCAGGAATGCACGTACATTGAAGATTTTGTGATTGCTGAGCGTTCACCCTCCCACATACTGAATGTCATGTATAAGGAATGGAGTGCTCTTTTTGGTCCGTTTTGTATTCTCTCTTCTGTCTGCTCCTTGCCACAAGGACACCTTTTACAGCACCCCAATGTGGTACACAGGATTTAGCAATGACCGAGGGTTCTATAGAAGCATGTAGAAGCAAGAACATGTCTGCACCCAATCCTTAGTAGTAAAATATCAAGCTTTCATTTGATCACTCCTTTTCTTCCAAGCAGTTGTCCAACTTCCCTTCCCCAAGACTGTATTGGTGCATGGGGTTGTTGTGATCCAGTATTTGGCCTTGTTAAACCTTATATGATTGACCTTGGCCCACCCATCCAGCATGTCCAGGTCCCTCTGCAGAGCTTTCCTACCCTCAAGCAGATTGGCACACATTTGGTGTCATCTGCAAATTTGCCGCAGGTGCACTCGATCCCCTTGTCCAGATCATTGATAAAGATGTTAAACAAGACTGGCCCCAATACTGAGCCCTGGAAAACACTGATTGTGATGGGCCTCCAATTCGATTTAACTCCATTCAGCACAACTCCTTGGATTCAGCCATGCAACACATTTTACTCATCCACCTGTCTGAGCCACAAACCACCAGCTTGTCTGAGAGAATGCTGTGGGAGACTTTACTGTCAAATGCTTTACTGAAGTCTAGGTAAACAACATCCACAGCCTTCCCCTCATCCAGTAGGCAGGTTACATGGTTCGTAGAAGGAGATAAGGTTGGTCAAGCAAGACCTGCCTTTCACAGAGCCATGCTGTCTGTCCCTGATCACGTGGCTGTCCTGCACTCACTGTGTAAGTGTGCTCAGGATCAACTTTTCCATAATCTCCTGTGGTACTGAGGTTAGGCTGACAGGTTAGTTCTATTCTAACTCAAGCCAGGACACTCAACCAGTCACAGGTTAATTCCAACTGAAGAAATAGGCCTAGGGAACAAGTCTATTGTTTTGCAGAAAGTTGCAGTTGGGATGAAAGCGTTAGTACAGAACTGTTCAGCTAACTAGCTGTTGAGCAACAATGATATTTATCTTTTATTGCTGACCTGCAAAAGCAGAGGAAAATATTCCCCCACTTTACATATACACAGGTTTCTCATTTACTAACTGATACTCCTTTTTTCATTGTTTAATCCTTCTCTCTTTTTCTTTTTTTCTGGTGTGCTACTAAGAATAGTAATTTGTTTTGTAGAACACAGGCAGTTGTCTGAGATGTCCTGAAGCTGCTGCTGCCAAATCCTAGTTGAAAATAGGGCAAGTTGTAGAAAATGCTGCACAAAGTCAGATTATTATGGTTGCCTCAAGTTAATGAAATTTAAGAAATTAAGATGTAAGAAACAAAAGCAAAAAGAGCTGGGAAACATGTAGAGAGGTTGGTAAGGACAGTACAGTGAACTGTACCGCCTGCACTGTTACGGTTGGATTGATGCTGAAGATTAGCATTACATGATCCTCCTATGTAAGGGACAGAGGTACAGGCTGTAGGTAATAGCAGTTTGTCACACAGTCCTAAAATGTATTATTTCCAATCTACTTTTGTACATTAGATCGTGATTTTCCAGAGATTTCTTGAGCGCTCTGGGGAGATGTAAAAGCGATGATGTCTCTGCTCTGTTTATTTGTTTAGCTATCAAGTTCAGGCTGTATTTTTCTGTTACGTTCTCTTTTTGTCAGTTCTCATATTATTACAGTTCTTCAGCAATTTCTCAAAGTCTGTCTTGTCTGGAGTGGTTTATAAATCTGCCTCAGATTAAGCAAGCTCCACTGACATCTGCCTAGTTGCCCTTCTGGTGTTTAAAATGACCATATTTTGCGTGACCTGTAACTGGATATTAGTGCCATCTTAGCCTCCTGCTGCTTTGAAGACAAAAACATGATCACCACAGGCGCTCTCACGTATGTGCCAACCCTCATGGATGTCACAGCTACCGTGGGGTACATGGGCACCCATGTTCAGACATCTGAAGTTCTTCCAAATCAGAATGTCTTGTCGTAGCCCAAAGTATAAGAAGGATTGTTCTGTCATCAGGGTGATGAAATGGGCATAGTGTGAGACTGGCAGCAGAGGATTGGGTTGGTTTTTTTACTGTAGTGACACCTGTGTATTTGGTCCCTGAATGGTCCCTCCATTTGTGGTTTCTGAGCTGGACAGGGACTGTCTTACATTAAACAATCAGTGTGATGCTGGAAGACATCCCATGATACAGTCTCGCACCAAAATGTGCTGCCAAAAGACATGTAATGTAATAATACATATATCAGAACAGTGAGGTAATAGTTTGAACAATCCTCTCAGTAGAAGTGAGCTTCTCAGCAGAAAGTAGGCCTCTGCATAGTGAGACCCTAACTGCTCCCATTCAGTGACAAGAGCTGGGTGCATTCTGGTCTGCATGGATGGAGTTTGCACAAGTTGCTTACTTGATGATGAACAATCTGCCACTGGTAAGTGCCTGTGAAACTTGGTAATATCCAGGCTGGAATGCACTGAAGGATAAAAGTGGTATTAATACAGAAATAAACACGGTGTTGGTTCATTTGAGTTTGGATTATTCGAGCTGTATTAAACTGTAGCTTCAATTAATTTCTAAGACCTGAAAACTTTGGCTTCTCTAATTTTTAAATGTAATTTTGCAGTTTGCAGCAAGTGTAGCGGTACTGTGTAATGTTGGTGACATGCACAGTCTTCCCTTCTAGACAAAGACTGATTGAACAGCCCACATCACCTTGGCCTACTGTAATCAAATCCATATGGGCCATCGCCCAGCGTCTGGCCAGTCTGCGATCAACGATGGACATCAGGGGCAGGGAGCTCCTGTGCTCACAGGAAACAGTAGTAACCTGAAATAGCCACCTCTGTATTGTTGCATGAACATCAAATTCTCCCTTGCAACAGCATAGATATAAACTGTTTGTTGACTTTATTAAGCTACTGTAGCTCACTAGTAGTCATATGCTTCATTTAAGCTATTTTGTAATATTTTAAACTATGCATTTGACACACAGTCATTCTGCACTTGGGGCCTGATCCAAAGCATATTATGTATGTTTTAAAGATCTAGTCTACTCCAAGGACTTTTGGTTCAGGCCCTCTCTGTCCCTGAATGCTCTTGGTCTTTTTTTTTTTGCTTTGTATTCATGGGCTGTAAAGGTTGATTTTTTTTTTTTTCTTTTATAAATAGCTGCATTTAACATAAATCAAGGAGCTGCACAAAGACAACCTGCATCACTCTCCATGTACATATATTAAATGCAGCTGTTGTCACATGTATAGTATTGTAATTGAAATACAGTGGCACTAGTCAGTACTCATAATGTAGATGGTAGAATATCTTATGTAAAAAATATTATGGATCTAAATGAGGATTGTCATTTTACGGGAAGATAAACATCCGTGGAGAAAATAGATGGTAGAGGCAGGTGAATTACTCTGGATGCTCTTCCAGAAATGGAATTCAGGGCAGCCCAGAAGGCCAGCTGTATCCTGGGCTGTAAAAAAAGAAGCATCACCAGCAGGTCAAGGGAGGTGATTTTCCCCCACTGCTCTTGCAAGACCTCAACTGGAGCACTGAGTCCAGTTCTGGAGACCCCAGCACATGAAGCATCCCTCAGGTCAGAGGGCTGGAGCACCTCTCCTGTGAGAGCAGGCTGAGGGAATTGGGGCTGTTCAAGAGAAGAGATAGCTCCCGGGGGACCTTATAGCAGCTTTCCAGTACATGAAGGGAACTACAGGAAAGCTGGAGAGGGACTTTTTACAAAGGACTCTAGTGATAGGACAAGGTGAAATGGTTTCAAGCTAAAAGAGAGCAAATTTAGATTGGATCTTAGGAAGAAACCCTTGACTATGAGAGTGCTGAGGCCCTTGAACAGGTTGCCCCAGGAAGTTGTGGATGATCCTTCCCTGTAAGTGTTCAAGGGCAGGCTGGATGCAGCTCTGAGCAACCTGGTCTAGTGAGAGGTGTCCCTGCCTAGGACAGGGTTGTTTGAACTAGACGATCTCTGAGGTCTCTTTCAACCTAGGCCATTCTATGATTCTGTGAAAGCAAATAAATGCTTAATGGCTTTTCACTCTACAGTCAGATGTTACCCTGTCCTCAGCACCTCCTTAAAACTTTATCAGCGAGTACAGAATGTATTTACAACTATCACATGCTGGATAGAGAGCATAGGTTTTTAAAGTAGGATTAATTTAAGGAGACCTGCGAAGCACACTTGACATCTTTAAATCTGTAGACTATTCTGCATATTTTGAAGGCTTTGTCAAAGAAAGTCTCCCACAGTTGCTTCAGAGGCTTTAAAGACTTAATTTTGATTTTAAATTGTCTGTTTGCAGCATCGTCCTTCTGCACTGCCTCATCACATTGCCTGTGTTAGAACACACAATTTAAAATGAAAAGCATGCTTTTAAAGCAGCTGTGGGGAAAGGAAAAAGAATGGACACAGTCGGTTTTGAGAACATAGAAGTATTTGAGAAATGGATCAGCTTGGAATTGTATGTAGCGTATAATCCCCATGTACGGAAGTGTTAGGTGTAAGGGGGTAGGACTGGTGCTTTTCTTAGTATTAGAAACTGCTCAGGAGTGTCAGTAGAATAGAAGAAAAACTGATGGAAAAACTTGCTGTGGACAGTGGTTTAAATATGTCATGTTACGTACTATATATGCATATGCACCTCACAGCAAATGATACTCTACTAAAAATAGCACTAGCTACTGAACTACAAACCGCTTCAAAGCATGCGTTTACTGAATTCATTTGAACTAAAGACCCTCGCAAAACAGAGCACACTTTTAATATGTCATAACATTTACAATTTGGATTAGTAACTGACAAATCTGCTGTTATTAAGTGGAAAAAATATATTATTTTGTCTTTTTAGATGCAATTGTGTGGAACCAGAGCACCCTAGCAATAAAACCTTACAGTACTGGCAGGACTACAATATATCTGCATCTGATGTGCCATGGGGAAACCTAACTGTGTCAGTAAGTGAAATAATGGAACTCAATAAATAAAGGCATAAGTAGAAATAATTTGTTCTTTCCTGTTGCAGCAAATACATTGAAAAAAAACCACCCTAGTTTCTTATCATATTTGTTCAAGCTACAAATGGTTTGGGAAGCTTGCATGAATATGTAACTAACTTGTTTCTAACTGGCATACATTTCTAAGTCTTAGAATTTATTACTGCAGGTTTGCTTTCTTTAAATCAACATTGGCAACTTGATTAAAATCTCATATTGAGATCAGGCCACCATGTTTTCTCACAAATGGGCCATTTCACACACAGTCAAAGAGAACTGAATGCAGAAGACACTAAACTGAACGCGTCTTTTAAAAATACCACTGAATTAACCTCATTGTAGGCATAACCAAATGAAACACTTAAAAGCCATCCAGTGGATCATCTCCAGTGGACTTTTCTTGCAAAGTCAGGTATGCAGAAGAACCGTGTTCTAGCATAAATTAAGCAGGAGTTGCCTTCCATGGCCGCTTTGTCTTGGGTAGCGAATGCTCCTCAACTCTGTTGGTGTGGCAACAGCAGAGAGAAAGTTGAGAACTGCTGGCCTGAGGGATTCCAGCAATCCAGAATGAATATTCTCAAAATTGCAGCACACTCTGAGAGCATCTGTGCAGGGGCAGACTCCTCCTCTCACTTTCTCAGATCGCTGACAGTGTTTTTCAGAGTACATTTGCAGCTGAGGAGATTTAAAATAACAGATTTTGTTTAAACTATAAATGTAAAAGGCTGGTTGCATTATATAAAACCATTTAAAACTTCTGTAAAATCTTATTACCAAAACTTGAGTTTACATGAGTAGCAGTATAACTGACTGACTTTTCCCATGGGTCCCTGTAGTTGCCCAAGAAGTAACTGAAGTTTTTCATACTTTCATGCTTTTATTTCTTCCAAACATCATCAGGAAACTTTAATCCTCCTGTTGCAGGCAATTGCAGTAAGAGGTTAAACCTAGCTGTCTGTAAATGTTTGGTTAGTCTCACCCCACCGTCACTTTACTGCTGTTGTTTCCTTGTGTCTAATTTAAAAGTTTCAAGTTTTTGAAGATCTAGAGTGACTCATTTAAAAACAACACTAGGTCCAACAACTTTTATTTGCTATCCAGGACAAAATGAGCAAGAGCAAAGTGCTTATTCTAATAGTGGTAAAAATCCTATTCATAAGATTATGGTAGGTATATGGTGGAATTCATCCCTGTGCTGTGCCAACATCAGTGTCTGGCTCAGGCCAGGAAAAGTTTTCCATTTTCCAATGTTCAGTTTTTTTTTTCTGGATTTTGTGAAAATGTTTTTTTTCCATCTGAAACTTTATGTCATCAGTTAGACAAGCATCGTCTTTATCCCAAGTTTACTGCTGCACTAGTATAAAAAGTTTTGCACTGCTTTGTCTCACAGTCAAATTATGACTATGTGTTGGGTTTTTTTTAAGCCAGCCTTTTGTTCAAAGCCAACGTTTCTCATAACATGTCAAGCCACAGTATAGTGATGTGAGTCTGATGAGCTGGGACTCAGTTCATTTGATGTAGGGATTTGGGAACAGGACAAGATTGCGAGTCCAGAGCTTGTAGCTCACTATTTAAGAGCTAGTCTTTATTTCTCTGCTTTGATGAACAAGTTTGTGTTTAGACAGTTAGGGATGGTATTGGAGAGTTAGTGGACATATACACCATGTGCACCAAGCAGACTAGTTTTCTGCCGTATCTGTGTATTTGACCATATTATACTGGATCGAATTCATGTTGTAGATGTTAGGCTTCGCTGCATTTTATCTGAGTGCCTTGTAAAAGGAGAGGGCAATGTGTGGAATGTGCTGCCCCCATGTGGTAATAAACGAGTTGGTCTTTTGGGTTAATACTGTACCTTACAGGGGTTTTTTTTCCTGAATCGCTTGACCTGTGAAAATAAAACGTGAATACCTGAGAATGCAGCAGGAGCAGCCTTTCTCTCGGCAGCCTCTGAACTTCACTTTTCTCTCTTGGAAGGAATTAAGAAGTGCAAATTTATGTTGGTAAACAGAAAATAAAAATTGTACCTGTTCAGTTTAAAATAAATTTGGGGTTGTATTAATGACTTTATAGTATGTCTTAGAGACTTCTTCAGCTGATACCAGGTGAAAAAGGGGTTATTTTGAGGTGTCAGAGTTTTCTGTGCAAGCTAGATACAAACGTTAGGAGATTTAATTTTTAAAAGATTAAATGTCTATAATGAGAATAGTAATACAGAAAATAGTCTAGGAGATAATTGGAAAGAAAAATATCAGTGTAAGCATGGATTTTTTTCAGAACAATACTACTTTGCTGTCTCTGATAGGAATGTAAAAAGTTTCATGGAGAATTTGTTGGACGAGCCTGTGGTCATCATGGCCCTTACGTTCCAGATGTCCTCTTCTGGTCTGTCATCTTGTTTTTTTCTACAGTAACACTGTCATCCACACTGAAGCAGTTCAAAACTAGCCGATACTTCCCAACAAAGGTGTGTAACTTTTTTTTAATTCCCAAGTTGTCGTAAGTTGTGCTGTAAGCCTGAACTCCCTCTGCACTGCGAATTCACTTAACTGCTGGTGAAGTGGACTTTGCGTCTGTGTTAGACAATTGTATCAGAATAGGCCTGGGGTTAGTTGTAAGCGCAAAATGGCTAAAACCGCGATGAAAAGTTAATCCTGAATCACACGTGCGTGTTTTAGTTAAAGTTGTTGTTTCTCTTCACTAATCATAGGTACGATCTGTTGTCAGCGATTTTGCTGTCTTTCTCACAATTTTGTCCATGGTTTTAATTGACTATGCCATTGGGATTCCATCGCCAAAACTGCAGGTTCCAAATGCTTTTAAGGTAATTTATTAACAGGTTGCACTGCCTTATTATTTTGGCAATGTAGTGTGCTGTGCTGGGTTTATTATATATATCCTGTAACATGAGGGAGCAGTGATACTATTCTGAAACTTTCACATACACCAAGTACTATGCAACCTCTCTGATTAGTGGCCCGTGTAAGTGATGAAGCCTCTCCCATCTGGTCTCTTCTTGCTTCCTAATCCCTTATGTGTGAGGACGGACCAGCATGGCTCAAATTATCCAAAAACCTAGATGACTGTAATGTTCTGGGGCTCCTTCCAAATTCCAAGCACATTGGAATGAATAGGTCTAAGTCTGTAATAAGCTAGATGATTTTATTATATGTAATTTATCTTTTTGGTATCATAGGAACTTTAGTGTTTTTCTTTGTACTTACGCAGATTGATTTTTAAAGGAAATCATATTTCAGGAATGCTTTTGTCTGTATCCTTGTGACGTTGAAATGTAAATAATCCATAGAGTTCTGACACATGGTGCATGACTGTTTTTATAGCCCACCAGAGATGATCGTGGCTGGTTTATTACTCCTTTGGGACCTAATCCTTGGTGGACAGTGATAGCTGCTGTAATTCCAGCCTTGCTTTGTACTATCCTTATCTTTATGGACCAGCAGATCACAGCTGTTATTATCAATAGGAAAGAGCATAAACTAAAGGTATTTACTCATATTTTCACTGTTGTTTTCTGCTTCAGATTCTTTATGCACCCTCATCTACTTGAGTAAGCTGTTTTAGTCTATATTTTCTATTTTATATCTTCTGATGTGACACCCATGTGATATGTCAGTGATTCGCTGCTGTACAGAGGTCTTCCTGAATGTAAATTGGAATAGAGATTCTGAATCAGGAAAGTGCTGATCTCTGTGCTTTCTTAGAAGTATGATACCCATTCATCTGAAGGACAAAAATCTGGACATTAATAATTTCCTTGAATACCATAACATACATTGCATCTTCAGATATTGACAATGTTGTTCCACTGGATTAGATTCTTAAAAGCTATCCAGGGGTTATTTTGTAATACAGAATACTTTGTTTCTTCTTCTCTTTATCCTTTGGTTCTACTCATATGTTTTTTTTTAATTCCCTTCCTATCTTAAACAGGAGAGAATCAAGCTGATCTTTAGAGGCACAATGGGTTCCTAAAACAACATAGGACAACTTCCTGCTCTGTTCTCTAACACTTTAGTTGCCTACAGATGGAGAGAGAAAAAGGGACATCACCCCTCTGAAAAACTGTTGGGCAAAATCTAGCAGCAGGTTTCTGTACATGTATATGCAGCGAGCTTAGGCTTTTTTTGACATACTTTTAATAAGCAGCAATCCAATCCCAAGTAGCTTTAGCAAATGCATTTGCAACCTTCACTTTGCACTGCCTCTTCTTGGATGATTGTGACATTTGATATGTTCTTTTTTTGCCCTCTTTGTCAGCCTGGCTCTTCATGTCAATCCATAGCATTGCATGTGGTTAACTTGACAGATGCAGGAATTTGCTGCCAAGCTTTGGAATGTGTTTTTTCAGCACTGGCATCTGGGAGTCAGATGGTCCTCCTGGCTGCCCCCTTGTCTTGCTGCGTTTTAGTTTTCCTGGGGTCTGGTGTAACATCACCTGTTGCTATGCTTCCTTTTCTTCCCATATGTCAGGTTCCTCAGATCATGTATGAATGTGAAGAAATGCTCTCGGATTCTGTATGCATTAGCAGATACATTCCTCATAAATGTGTCAGAAGGTAAAAAAAGGTGTCTCTGTTAGGAGGATTTAGGATTAAACTCTTTCTTTGAGTGCATTGTGTGCGTAACTAATATCTGTGTTTGACACATCTCTGAGTTTGTCAAGATGTGTCTTGGGGATAAGACTCATAAGCACTTTCGGGCAGTGAAGGAAGCTTGATAGAGTGGATTCTTTCTGTTTTCTTTATATGAATTCCCCTTTTTAAATAATGTAAGCAAATAAGATGGCATTTTCATTTCGATATGTGGCTTACATTTTCATAAACCCAGACGCTTCCCATTTTAGAAGTAAAAGTTGTCTTCAGAAAGAAATGATTTGTTTGCTTCCAACTCATTTTTCCCCCTTTTTTTTTTTTATACTTCCCATAGCAAATTCAGAGTAGTGCACATTTCAGCTTTTGGCAGTCTCTGTAGCAACCCCTTCCAAGTTTAGTTTAGTTCCCTTTTTTTTTTTGTATGTCAAAAGGCATTTGCATGGGTTTACAGCAAAATTATGGCTCAACATATTCACATTGTTTGTGAATGTTCACGGTTTGATCAGACCACGATACTGAATTTGTTGCCATATTGCAAAATTTTGTGGAGGTAACCACTTGACTTCTTAGAAGAAAAATAGCTTGAGCTTTTGCTCGCAGCTGCATGGCAGTTCTGGATACTTACTAAAACGGAACAGAAATCTCCCTGTCAGCTGTGGTAGCAGCTATCTCTGCAGCCAAGCCTGTTGCAGATCCATGGTCATTCTGCATTTGCTAGTTGCATTTGCAGGTTTTTCACTTTATCTAATATTTGACCAAAGTGTTTTATCCATTACTACAAAAGCAAAGCAACATCCTCACATTAGTAAATTTACAGAGTATTTGATTACAAGGGAGATGGTCCAAATCCAAAGGCTTTGTACTGACTTGTTATATGTTTATGGTAACTACTTCTAAGCACTGCATAGGGAAACCATTAAACCAGTACTTGATAGTTAGTAGTATTTTAGAGTTTAGTGTATACATTATAGCTTATCTTAATTTCTAGCTATCTGTTCTCAGCTAAGATGAAAGTACGTTAGTAAAAACTAAATACTCGCTTACCATCTAGAAAATATTTTAAAAGATTCATGTGGTTTTGTTGCCATTTAAAGCATAAACTCACTTTCCAAATGTTAACTTCAAAAACTTGTGTGTAGGAAAGAATCAAAATACTTTTCCCATCTCATCTGTAAGTATAGATGGAGGGCCAATTAAGACTAGTGCAATGGAAAGTTGGTAGTGCAGCTGGATGTTCTGCTGTTACCCACAGAAAGGTTTTAGTTAAAGGAGAAAATGTATGCTTTTTCCATTGCCTTGCTACTATTTTGCTAGTATTCTGTGATTCTGTTCTCTCCTTTGGAAGCAGGAAAAGTATTTGGTGCTCACTGTAGAGTGTGTTTGTGAGATGTACACTTAACTCTCAATTGGAATGAGTCTAGTAACATTACACATGTCTTGTGAATTAGTGGGAATACTCCTTAGGTAACCATTTTGCCATCACTGGATAACACACAGAGGAAAGCTATTTATTCCTTCAAGTCACAAATGTTTCAATAATCTCTAATTGTTCATTAGGAATACCTGCCAAGAGTGTTCTCCTTAATTCAGATTTCATTTTGTAACTTCTTGTCCTTACTTTTTTAACAGAAAGGCTGTGGATACCATCTTGACCTACTCATGGTGGCAGTCATGCTTGGAGTGTGCTCTATTATGGGATTGCCCTGGTTTGTTGCAGCCACTGTCCTCTCTATTTCCCATGTGAACAGCTTAAAACTGGAATCAGAGTGTTCTGCTCCAGGGGAGCAGCCAAAATTTCTTGGAATCCGGGAGCAAAGAGTCACAGGGCTCATGATTTTTATCCTAATGGGCTCATCTGTCTTTTTGACGAGTATCCTGAAGGTAATTTGTAGAAGTAAGGAAAAGCTACTGCACTGTTGTTGCTGAATTGTTGGATGCGTACCCTTCCAGGCACACTACTAACTGGCATAATAATAACACAATAATCTAATACAGGATTATGATTTTGCATTATAAACTGGCTGGGAAGTGAAACTTCTGGAAAACAAAGACTTTGTAATGAAAATTCGGCCTGACTAAAGTCAAAGGGAGTTCTGCCACTGACCTGTAGTATATGAAGACTCACCCTCTTGTCAGTTGTTTGGGTTCATGGCAAATTGCTGTGGAACTATGACTGATAATAAATTTACTTATTGGTAAAACTTTAGAAAATCTAGAAAAATTTAGTGATTTCTGGATAATTTTGAAGTATTTTTACAGTTGCAAGAGAAATTCTATGGGCCATTTCTTGGAAGCAAACCTAGACATTCTCTCACACTGCCTGCATACTCAAGACAGTTCACTAGTGTTCTGAAACGGAGTGTCCAGTTACAGGTGTCTACAGTACCATCTGTATACGTGATACTTAGTGTTTTTAAGAATTATCTGGCCTCAGTAAATCAGTGAAAGTTTTGCCAGCAGCTTCAGAAAGTCCAGAATTTGGACTTGCATGTTGTCACACTGAGGGCAATAAGCCCTTAGAATTTCTACTTCCCAGTTCTATTTTATTAGTTACATCATAAAACCTTCACTTTGAAAACACACTGAACTTGTCTTTTGTGTACATAGAGTTTAAAACAAGAGGCTTATCTGTGGAAATACTCCTTTACCTACCCACTGTGTATCAAGAGCTTGAACATTTAAATCAGTCTCTTAAAAAATCATTCCTTAGGAGTCATTCCCCCATTTTTAAATGCTGGTGGCACAGAACATTCCTTTTAGCACTATGAAATATTTTGTGTGTCTTGAGCACTTTTTCTGAGGTTTATAGCTTTACTACTCATATGGTCTTCCGAGCTGACTTCTAAGTAAGAAATTTCAGTATGCATCACTTTCATTTTTGGTGTAATTCTCTTTATTAAAGGGTGATTAGATACTGGAATACACTGCCCAGGGAGGTGGTGGAGTCCCCATCCCTGGAATTTTTTAAGAAAAGACTGGATGTGGCACTCAGTGCCACGGACCAGCTGATTGTGGTGGTTAGGTCATAAACTGGACTTGATGATCTTAGAGGTCTTTTCCAGCCTCAGTAATCCAGTGATACTGTAACTTCATAGATTGCCCAGGGAGGTGGTGGTGTCACCATCCCTGGAGGTGTTTAAGGAGCGAGTGGACGTGGCGCTTAGGGATCTGGTCTAGCAGCTAGATAATGGGATAAAGGTTGGACTCGATGACCCTGGAGGTCCTTTCCAACGATGATGATTCTGTGATTCTGTGATTCTGTAATTCCTACCTTGTAACATCTGTTCATAGCCACTGGGATTATCTGATGTGCTCCTTGCTAACTCAGTCCAAACTCTTCTGTGAAGTTGGAATTCAGTTGCGGCTTCGCACTAGAAGTTTGGCAGTCCAACATATTCCTGAAGTTTTTGACTCTATTTTTTTCTTTTCCTTCTTTTTTCTTCCTGTTAAACACTTCCTATTGCTGTATTCTGCGTGTGCTGGAACCTCCCTTATCTTGCCAATTCCTGATTCCTCATTCCTCTGCTTTTCACTCACATGGTTTTCTCTTGAGTGCCCAAAAGGAGTCCATAACACAACTATTTTAGTTTTTTTTACACTTAGATTTCTGATACTCTTTACATATACAGAATTATTTTGGTATAACCCACTGCAAGGACTATTTTGGTTTTTCAAGAGAGAATTAAACACCTGTGGTAACAAAACTCTGAGACGTCCCACATGAGAATTCTGGAGTCTTTTTGCTGTTTGCAGTGCCAAACTCTATAGAAAGATGTCTCGATCACTCTGTGACCCTGGCAGACATGAAGTTTCTATGGGATAGTTAGAAGTATTTTTATATGTGAGCTAATTTTTCTCATAGCCTGCACACCATGCATTTGGTGTGCAAAACAAAAAAAAAAAATTTGCAAAGATCTTCCTTTCATGCCAAGTGTTTCGTGCTGAAAACAAAAAGATGAAGCAAAATAACTCCTTTCACTTGGCTTAGGTGTTGATTTTGCTTCCTACATAAGGACCAGGTGCTGACTTCATAGATAGTAACATCCAGTAATGTCAAGTACTAGAGCTAGGCTGGAAAGGAAAAATAAAACCAAAAACATTCTGGTGGGAAGAACAGAGATAGACTGAATGCCTAGCTAACTGTTGAAGATGCACCTCTGGAGGTTCTCAAAAACAGGTTAAATAAATATTTAATATCATTAGAGTTTGTGTAGGGGCCTAATGCTCCCATTTTTTTACACTTCAAAGATAAAATGATCATGAGCACAAGAGAATAGCTTATCCCAGGATATGAGATGAAGATGAAGTTCCCTCTCCTACCTTTGGTAGAGCTGTAGACATGAGGATGACATTCAGCCATCCATAGGACACAAGTCTTTCTTGCTCTCATATCCAACTGAGACATGCAGAGATCCACACCTCCCCTCTCACGGCTTGCTGTGGTGTGTTGCAGAATCACCTCCTTCACTGAGCTTTGCCAGTGATACTGCTTGCCAACTTGCAGGATGCCTCTTTATTCTGTCACATTGCAGTAACATCTCATGAGGAGATCTGTTGTTTCAAAAAAAGACAAATAAGCAAGCAGTGTTTGCAAACCGAGATGGCATGTTAAAGCATTTTTGAAATAGATTTCTCCCTGTACTTTTTGTTGACCATTTGTTCCCTTCAGTTACAGCATATCCAATGCAACTTCCTTTTGCTAAGTACCACCTGCCAGGCAAACAAAGTTAGTCTATCAATCAGTCACTTTTCCTTTGAGATGGTAAGATTTCAGGAAGAAATGCTGGCACACATCCATGCTTACTCCTCCTGCACTGTGTTCCCATCATATCCAGACTGCAGTGTGACTAGGAGCAGGAACAACACAGAAATTCCATCTATATCAATAGTATTCCAAATCTAAAAGCTTGACCTTCAAAGTAGTAACTTACCCCTGACACTTCCACGGTAACTGGACTGTGGATCAATTTTAGATCCCTTTCAGTAGTAACACCTGAGCGAAAGGGCAGTAGCTATAAAAAATTAGATGGAAGATATTATTAGAAAGACAAAGGTAGATTAAGTGGAGGGGAAGAAAAAAATACCAGCCCAGCCACTCCAGCATAAACAAAACAGAGTATAATTAGAGCTGGCTGTAGGCAGAGCTTTGAATGACTGAAGAGCGCATTTGCAGCCTGCTGAGCAAAGGCAATTCTGCCCCCACACTGACGCACAGAAGATTTGGATTGATTTCAGTCCAGACAGGTAGTACAGCTGCAGTTTGGGGATGATAGCTTGGTAGGAAGGCAAACCAGAGGACTGATGTGGCCCTGAGTACACTACACCTGCTGGGTAACAGAGATATAAATGCTAAGAGAGGGGCAGCTAAAACGCATCTCTTAAGCAGCGCACAGCTTCTGAACAGTTTTAGCACAGCTTCCACAACAGAGAGGAGTGACACGAAGCTGCTGCGAGGACCAAGGCAGTAATCAGTTTTCCCTGTCATTGAGGTGCCAAAGGAAGCGGTAGAATTGTCTGGAGAGGCTCCAGAAATAGCTGGATAAATCTGTCTCAAGGAGAGTCAGCTCAGGTCCATTGTCCCTTAGCCATGGCCAGGGTGATGTTCTCAAGGCGCCTCCTAGCTTGACTTTTCTGTGCTGGAACAGGGCTATCAGACCTTTAGCAGGTCTCTCGCTGTTAAAGGAAGGTAGGCACCATGACCTATTGGAGGTTGCTATTAGGCTGTGGGGCTTTAAGGTCCATGTGGGTGAGCACCATGTTGCCTACCATTTAAAATGAATTTTTTTTAACAAAGAAAGTCTTCTATTTTCTTTAAAGCCTCTTCCCACAAAAACACATTTTGGGTAGCAGTTTGTACCATATGGGTCAGTTGCTAAAAATATATACCTTAAAGATGAACTTTCCTTCCAGTTTTATACAGTGGCTCAACCAATCACAGCAAATGTTAACCATAAAGTACTCAGGCCCACGTAGCCCAGCCAACTCTGTGCAGTGTTGTGCTTTGTGAAGCAAGAGGAAGAAAATTGCTCAAGCCACAAAACTTTTTAACCTTCCTTGTGTATTCTTCTTAGGACACGGGCATTGTTCCATGCCTTTCTGACCTTTAAAATCTGTAGGAAATACAAAAGGAGGGAGATGGCTGATGTTGTGACCAGTGTTTCTTACTCCATCACCTCTTTGCTTTGCTTATTTATGTCGTTGTCAAAAACAGTCTTCCAAAGGAACTAAATAGCACTATTTTATGAAAAGATTCATAAATATTTTTTAAAAAAGGAATTAATCAGAGCTCTAAGACTATATGAATCTTCAGGGGAAATAAGCACATGGGCAGGGTGATGGAAAATGCCTTTAATTACCCCAATAACTTCTGTATCAGCATCATTCACACAGGTAGTTTTAATCACAACGAAGGAAGAGTTAGGAATATATATATATTTTTAAGTATAGAATTTCTTTTTATACCTCATGTTTCTAATTGTAAAGATGCTTTTTTTTACGTCTTAATTGTATTGCTTTTTAAGCTTTTTGATAATCAATAGCTTCCATGGACTATTCTCAGTAATGGTTTTCTCATTAGTAAGTCTAGCTTAGTTGGTATCCCAGTATGAACTGAGTCAAATCTCTATGAGAGGCTGCCCTTCAGGAATTTGGAGAGTTATTTCTAGTGCTTTTGCACTCCTGCGGATGGGACTTGTCCACAGCAATAGCTGTGCATGAAGCTGCAGGAGTAGTTTTAGCCATGTCCTTTCAGACACCTCGTGGGCACAGCATTCACATGATGCTGCTGCCAAGCCAGCTTTTATTTAATCTGGCATAAATCAGGGCTGGTACAGAAGTCTGTCACAGGCTTAAACCAAAAGAAAAGCAGACAGGATAGGGCTCCATATAAGCCTAGGTCACAGGCCGGTAATGCGTAAGGAAATTGTCACAGTGCTGCTAATAAATCCATTATACACAGTCATGCAGAGAAGCAGTTGGATTCACATGCAGTCACAGTCTCTGTCAGGAATATCTAAGTATTCTCTGCACATGGGCTAAGAAGACTTCGTGGAACTGTTGGACATGAGAGAAAATAATTCTTTCTCTTTCAATGTCTATTTTGGCCACTTCTGTTAATCTCGTATTTATTCTCAAGGATCATACCCTCTCTCATGTATAGTGGAGACTGAGAGTATGGTAAATAGATTCATATAGCTTTCGTATCCAGAGAAATCTTCATATTAACCTATATATGAACTTGTTTATCTAAGTGAAGTAAATAGATATTTTTGCAGCAGGAGAAAAGAGAACATAAAGGTATCTAGACAGCTGACTTCATGAATGAGCAACCTATAGTCCTTTTTAAACTACTGGGATGAAAACTGCTGCAAATAAGAGACTGCAAATAAGAGATTCCTAGCTTTTGATTGTAAAAGCACCCTAGCAATAGGGGGAGGTAACTGAAGATGATAAACTCAGCCACAATTAGCAAATGGTTCAAAATTGTGTAGAGCTATGTAATTATGGCATTTAGAGCTAAAATCAGCATATGGAAATTTTGAGTTTGAAAGCATAGTCTTACAGACTTGGGCATCAGATATTTTTTCTGGGAGAATGAGGTTTATTCTATTAGAGTTAGGGGCATTAATTGGAGTAGCGAGTTGAAATGTTCACAAACTGCCATGCAGGTTGAACATTTGAGATGTTTACAGAAGATAAAAGAAGTAGGGGAGAAATATCTTGTGTATCATGTATGTATATGGACAGTGAAATGCTCTTCTGCTTAGTTCTGCTTTTAACAACTGCCAGTAGATCAGCCTTTACTACCATGTGGCATCATAACATTGTCTTCTTACTGTAAGGGTGCAAGGTTGTGTCAAACTTCAAGGGTAGAATTCATTCCTTTGACTTCAGCCATGCAAAAGCTTGAGGTCTTGTCTGTGTGACCTGAAAACTACCAAGTGACAAATAAAGGTTATCTATTTTTACTACCTCCACACTGCAGATACCAAAATTCCCCAAAGAATGTTTTTATCTTCAATGTATGTGGGATTCCCATCACCAAAACTATGCTAATTCAATTAATTGATGGAGATTTCTGCAAATAAGATGCAGCACTTTATTTATTGATTAGGTTTCTCTCACACAAAAGCTCTTCATGGTTTTTGCTGCTTAATTTGAGCACTGGATACACAAAAACCTGAAATGTTTCTGGGCCATCTCTTCTGAGAACTAGATTGGCCAGGAGAAGTTTTTGGCCTCATTGCTAGATGTCAGCATTAGAAGTTCTGTGACTTTAAGCACTACTGTTTGGGATAGAATAAAAGCATTGAAAAGGCCATGGATTTTTTTTTTTCTGGAAGGTTTAAACATAATCATGTTTTCCTCTGAGACTCTGGCTGGCTGCAAAGAATAGTTGAGGCATACTTTTGTTCTATCCCATTCCTGCAATGCAGGGAAGGACACTCTAGCTGTGCTTGGAATCAACACTGAAGAGAGCACTGGAAAGTGTTCAGAAGAGCCAAAGGGAGCAGCACAGCTCATCTGGTGAAGGACACCACACACAGTTGCTGAAAGAAGTGCTGTTTGCTGAACCCTTTGATCTGGTTCCAAATGTCTGCTTTAAAGCAAATAAACAAGAAGAACACATGTGCTTTACTTCCCACCAAGTGTTACTCGTGTCACTCATCTTCTAAATTTTCACAAGGTTTACTGATGTCCCTGAGCTCCAGATACAGAAACACAAATACAGACACACCTCTTACCCCATATGAACCACTCTGCACCCCTCTATGATGTTCAAGCTTATTCAGAGAAGACAATAGCATCATAAATTCCCATATATAATGACAGCAGTTTCCTGAACTCATTTACATTACAGAATCACTTCCTGTTTTGATAGAAAACTGGAAAGGAGATTGTTCTGGAGGTGGATTGGTCTGGTTTAGCTTGTTAAAACCACAACTTTGAGAGTGGGCTGTTCAAACCCACTTCCAGGCAGCTCCTGTTGACTGCAAAGTACTGTTGGCCCAAGTCCTGTCTTCCTTTTGCCTGTCCCACTTTGGCTTGACCCCAGTGCCTGTCCCAGGACCAAGCTCTACATGTTCTAGTAACATTTGTATTTGCACTGTACAGTAAAGGGGCATGAATTCAGAATTGGACAATGGATGGAAAAATTGGCCAGGCTGTCATCATTAGTCATAGGATGAGTATGTAAGACAGTAGATTCAGTTCAGGAGAAAACAGGATACTGAGTGATTACACAAAAATGTTATGTCTCCTGCCTGTCAAGCAACAAATCTAGCCCTAAAAATTGGAACGGAAATCTACTAGTCCAGGCTCAAAATCCACTCAGTCTTCTAATAGAGTGATGAGTATCTTTTCTTTAGTATACTGAATTAAGAGATATGTCCTGTGCTAGTAAGTGGAATATTGAAGGTTGAAATAAAAATTTAAAACATGTCTGAGCCTTTTTAGAGGATTAGGGCTGATGGAAAAGGTGCTTTGTGTTTATCCAAGGATAAGAAAATACAAAAGACATTTCAACATCATAGTTGATATAAACTATGGG
This sequence comes from Phoeniculus purpureus, assembly GCA_028565055.1. Classification (NCBI taxonomy): domain Eukaryota; kingdom Metazoa; phylum Chordata; class Aves; order Bucerotiformes; family Phoeniculidae; genus Phoeniculus; species Phoeniculus purpureus. Next base: position 14,121,976 of record JAOXOE010000765.1, on the reverse strand, counting down.
ATGTCTTAGTGCTGTTTTCATCATTGCCAGGATGTAGTGAAATCCATCAGTGCTTTAATGCAAAGAGAATTACTGCAAAATTTATTGGTTTCAGTTCATCCCTACCAGACTTGTGCTCTGTAGCTTAAATTCTTGGTCCATATCTTCAGTGGCATTTAAGGGTCTCAGATCATCATGTAATGGGGACAGTTCTTTTCACAGAGTTGTGGTTGTCTCACCAGTCATTCACAAACAGGATTCTCAGCCCCACATATCATACACTTGTAGAAGCAAATTATATATTTATGTATCTAGACCAGCAATCAACATCCTCTTAAAAAAGAATTTAAAACTCCAGCTGGGAGGGCAAGAAGGGAAGCTGAATTAATTGAATAATTTCATTTCAGTCATGTTTTATTTTTTCTCTAGCTCAGACAGGTTCAACTCCACCTCTTGTAGAACTTTCAGTCTTGGGTGTTTTAATTAGGCACTAGAATGGGCTGCCCAGGGTGGTGGTTGAGTCACCACCCTTGGAAATGTTTAAAAGATGCTTAGATGTGGTGTTGGGGGATATGGTGTTGCGGGGGTGAATAGTAAGATTGATGGTTGGACTCGATGATCCCAAGGATCTTTTCTGACCTGAATGATTCTATTATTCTAGTCTTTCACCCATGGTTACCTTAGGGAATATGGTACCCCATGTTCACCCCAAAGTAAGAAAAATTACTTCCCAGATTCATTCTTGAAAATCATGTTCTGATTCACAGCATGATCATGGAAAGCAGGAGAGCATTGTCTCTCTAAAAAGGGCTTGTAGATGGCTTCACATAACATTACATCATTCATAGGACACAAAGGGAGAAATTAGTTCAAGAAGTGATGTTGTATAAGGGTGTGGTGTCACAATGCCACAGGCTAGAGTCAGTCACTGATGTAAAACTGCATATGCCAACCCCAGGATTATTGTCCTGGGAAATAAAGGATGAGGTCTATAACATGACAGAAGAGAAGGAGGAGGCATGTTCCCTACAGTCATTTTACAACCAGCTAGGTGGAAACAATGAAGGGGAATAAAAGGTAAAGTTTCAGTTTATCCTATAGAGAACAAATGTGTTTGAATATACCATTGACTTGATACTGCATCGTGTGAAAGTTTAATGTCTGGGAGGTGCCAGCTCTGTACAGCTCTGTGACTCACTGTAATCAAGCCACAAGCAATGAATATGTGAAGAATCTTGGAAAAGTTTCTTGGCATCTCCAATGGATGTGTTGCAAAGCAATGACCCACTTTTCAGTCACTGGTTTGTGTTTGATAACCATGAAGCCCTACAGAATAGAAATGGAAAAGAAAAGAGGTTGCTTGAGCTGAAAGAAACGGCCGTGTGAACCAAACCATTGCAAGATTTTATATCTTGATTGCTTCTCTCTCTTTGAAAAACTCTGCCAAGTCTAAAATAATTTCCATAATAGCATGCATTGCTGATGCAAACCAGATAGAAAATGCAGTGCTTCTTTTCGGCTTGCAGCTGCAACACATCCAATTCCTTACAGGATGTAACTACAGCCAGTTCATCAGTGAAGAAAAGTGCCTGTCTGAGGTTCTTCCTGTCAACATCCAAGGCCGAGATAAGTTTTCTAAGGAACCATTCAATACAACCACTTTGAAATGATCCGTGAGCTGACAAATTTCACCTGCAACAGATCCGAGTAGATTCTTCATTAGCTGTTTTTAAATTTTTTTTTCCTATTCTTCATACGCCTTTAGTGGCATCTATTGACTCTTGTTGGCAGGAATAGGGATATTTTCCGTCTGCTCAAATGTGCTTTGGCCATGGTAAAAAATTCAGACAATTCCCAAGCAATGGACATAGAGAGCCAACAAATAATATATTGCTGCCTCCTCATGCAACTCTGGTGCCGGCAGAGGACAACATATTCAGGTGGGTCGCTGGCACAGAAGTGAACTCATGAAGACAACATCTCTCCAGGCTGCTTCCAGCAGAAAAGAAGTTATCAAAGTATTAATGATGAGATCAGAAGATATTTGGCTTTTGCTTAAATGAGACGAGTGTGTTTTCCTGTGTGTGATGTCTCAGCACATCTTCTTGTAGAAGTATAGCATAGGCTGAAAATAAAAGGAGATAGATGTGTACAAATGAACTTCAGTTCAGGAGCTGTTAAGGTCATGTTAGAGCAGCTTTTAGTGTTGTATTTAATATACTTTGCTCAAAGACAGCTGCAAGTAAACACAACATGTGTTTAGCTAAACCTGCTCCTTACTGTAGTCTTCTGGCTATACACTTTATTTATGAAGGGAAACACTGTTTTGGTTATGCTCCAAGTAGGTGATCCCTAGACAAACCTGTCACTGTTGGTCACCCTGAGTGAGGATTTGCTGGTAAAGATGCCTGTGCTCTTAAGAATTGTATTTGCATGTGAATTTAGTGGAGAATTGCATTTGGAAGGAGTGACTGTCTCTCCAGAAGAAATTGTTGCAGTGTCCATTTGTGTAGCAGTGTCTCAGCTTAAGTCTGTCACTTATTGTGTATTTACTTTATATTTTGCAAAACTTTCCAGCTGGAGTCACACGATATGTTTGCCCCCCATAGCGTGAAAGCCTGACATCGTACTGCTTTTCCCTGGAGCAGAGTAGCACATTCATTTTTAATTGTTGACCACTGTATCAGAAATCCTATTTTCCAGAGTTTAATTGTTTTGCATGATGTTTAATTCATGGCTTCCCCACAGAAATCAGCTGTTAACCTTTTTTTAAAAAATAATGTATTATTTAGTATTTATTTATTATTTAATAATAACATTTTTAATTGTACAGGATGATATAATTTATTTATATTTTCTGTCTAAAATTCCATGTCCCATTGCTCGATCGCTCTCCCTAACCCTTCTTTCTTTTCCTTGCAATCATGAACAGCAACAAGAGCTACAGAAATGCTACTGTTAAGGTTTTAACAACATGTTTTTGAAATAGGATGGTTCTTATGCAGGACAAAATTAAAGATATGTTTAAATCCTCCTGAAAACTCTAAGCCAATGCTGGAGAGCTATTTGAATTCAGGACTTACGTGAATACACTTTTCTTTCTTTCTGAACTATCTTCCAAGTTCTTGTGAATGAGTTGCCCAGTGGAAAAGTTTGGTGGAATGGCAAATCTCAAGCCAAACTTGCAGAGAATTTGTTAGAACCAAGAACTCAGAGTTCAGAATTTCTGCCAGAGACCTGATGTGACGAGTGATATTCAGCCAGCCAGAGACTGTGCCATCCAGAATGTGTCTAGCTGAATTTCACACACAGCAAAGTGCTCTTGGAAATGTTCCAGAACAATAATTATTGGATGCCAGAAAGCTGCAAATAAGTGCTAAGGAATGACAAAGCAGAGCACTTGCATAGATAACATCCGGCTTCAGGCTGCTCAGAGACTCCTCTCCTCTTTGACTGCCATGGCAAATCCTCCATCTTCTCTTTCCAGCTACTAACTGTTGCAGAGCAAGATGAAAGGATTGGGTGCTGAGAGACATTTTGTAGTATGGACCAAGTGCGAAAGCTCCTTCCAGACCCAGCCACTAGGCAGAGGCTTTAGGAGTCCCCAGACATCTCTCATCAGATCAGAGCTTTCCCATGATGACCAAGGCTGCATCTCAAATTCAGCAGCCCAAATGGCAATGCTGAGCATGAGAGCCAAGGTCCAGCTTTAGAGATGCCAGACATGAGTAGCAGCACAGCGGGTGCATTTGCATGTTCCCTATTAGCAGTGCATTCCCTACACATGTAGATAGGAGACATTAATATGTATGGAAATACTTGCAAATACTCAAATTTTTTAATGGTTTCTTTTTTTTTGTGGGGAAAGTAAACAGTGAAATAAGCATAGAAAGGTGAAAAATAAGACAACACATGAGTTTGGGGCTGTCAGGGCTGTCAGATCAGTGTTATTATTTGGTCTAACATCAGTCCAGAAAAGCACTGGAACACAGATTTGCTTTTTTTAAGTGTAGAGGAAAATCCAACCAAGTCAGTATTGAAAAGCACTGCTGCACCTGAGCCTGCCTTGCAGCTCCATTTCATTTGATGGAAGCCTGACCCTTAAAGCAAATTTCCCTGTCTTCTTTCTTTTCCAAGGCTCAAGAAAGCAAACCATTGTGTGTTTCCTTGTAATCACTAAAATTCTCCTGAGGCTGATCCCTTGCCCTTCAGACTCTTTAATTTAAGAACTATCACCTCTGCTATCGTCCCTCCAACTGGAACACATCGCTGTCTCACTGCTTCACTTGAGTGCTTTAATGTCAGTGCATCATTGAGGGACAAAGTGCTACAGCTGGGTAAAAATCAGTTTACAGTGGAAGAATCACAGAGCTTTTAATGATGAAACTGGGGGGGAAAAAAGAGTTCTAAAGCTTTTTCCTGAGTGTGTTTAGTTTAAAAACAAAATTTCTGTCAGATCCTGAGGGAGCAGAGCAGCACTTCCTGTCCTAATTTTTAACACAAAACTTGGCAGAGTTGAAGAATAGATGGCTAATGAAATTACAGGAACATTCTAATCGAGTAGGAAACAGGAAAAAACCCAACCACATCAAAACACTTGGTCATTTCTAAGAGACACGATATCTGATACAGCTGCTGTTCTTTCAAGAAGTGCTTAAAAGCATTTTTGACTACTTTTCTCTGCAAAATATTTCATTGAGCATATATCAAAAAAGCCTATCTTCTCTCTTTCACTTTCTTCCTTCTTTCTTTCTTCTGTGACAATGCAAGTTCTAATGCAAAAGATAAAGAAAAAAATCTGTATAGCACAAATGAGTGTCACTTCAACCAAATATTGCCATAAGTAATTGTGCCTTTCCTTGTTCTTGTTTCAGACATACTGATGTTAACGAATGAATTAACCAAGGAGCATAGTGCTTCCCTGCCAACTGAGAGCTGATCCTTGAAGTTCAGTGCTATTACATTTAACATATTTCACTTGGATCTCAAACCACGATGTGAAGAAAAATTGATACAGCTGAGTGAGCCAGATTTCTTGTCAAGAAAGAGTCTCACAATTCCTTTGCTCCAAGGAAATTTGAATGAAGAAACATTTAGTTTGGACATTTCGTATTCTATTTGGGAGAAGTTAAAAAATGTGTTGAGGAGCACAGACACAGCTAGAAACTACTGAAAAGAAGAATTAACATTTTTTACTCAAAGTGTAAGTTTATACATTTTTCCACGGGACTTTTTAGGAGTTGTCTGCCCATCCACTTTGGGAGATTTCTTCTGGAATTTACGGCTGAAACTGTCTCAAATCTTTCTTAGCCAGCACAGAAGACGAATTTTCTTCTGTTGAATAGTCTATATCTGCCTACACTTTCCAGTGGACTGCTTTGGGAACTACTGACATGGTTTCTGATGACGAAGTACACGTGCAATGCTGATATACTTCTCAGGACCTCAGTGAGGTGCTTAGCACTGACATAGGTTTTGGATGTGCCATTGCTTTCAAGTCACAGGGTTCATACCACTTTGTTATTAAGCAGTTGCTGAGACAGCAAAGGACGGAGCTTAACTGCCCTAGACTGTCTTCTATAGTAAAAAGGTGAGCAGGGTATCACCAGAACACGAATGCTAAGTGCCCTGTGGTGCCCTCATTTGACTTGCTTCCTCATTCAGATGCCTCCATTTGGTACAAATTCATGCTTGGGAGGGTTGCAATCAGCAAAGGCATCAGGGAGAGATAGTATCAGAGCAGAAAGCTTCAGCCAAGTCATGTGTGTCCACAAAGGGACCTGGAATCACAATCTCAGTTCAGCAGACCAGCTCAGAGGATTTTGGAACTGTGCATACGGTCACTGTGGAGTTCTGTGGATAACGGTTGTTTTGCTGTGAACAATGGGAATGGGCACAGTTTCATGAAGCAAAATACTGCAGAGCAGATCAGGACCCAGCTAATGATTCATGGTCAGAAAAAAGCTAGTGCTCGTTGCATGAGCTGTCTGTGGTGGTCACTCTCATCTTCTACCTCTAGCAGGTAAGTAAATATCAGAATGTGCCTTCAATATCCACAGTCTGCATCATTTGTGCTCATAGTTATACACTTATTCAATTTTTGTGTGCATTTGTACTGAGACTGTTATAAATCTATTACTTCCCTGAGGCCACAGGAAATGGTTTTACAATGTGGAGCTTTTCTACAGGGAATTGAGAGACAAAAAATATGAAAGCAATGTACTTGGTTTGCACAGATCAATGTAGTGCAATAACTGGGAAGATGAACCAAGCTTAAAACATTACAAATGTGATTGGATAAAAGCTTAACATGACATTGAGCAATTATTACTAGAAAAATCTCTTAAGCCACCTTAAGAACAAAACCCTGCAAACTAGTAAAGAGTCCAGCAGTAAATTGTAAAAGAGAAATGAGAATGTTTGCACTTGGAACTAAAACCTAAGTAATGCAATGGCACAGTAGTGAGGGAAACTTCAAATTTGGCATTCTGTTTTTCAATACCATAGAGAGGTGTAGGTGAGATGTCTTGGGATGGGAGGTATCAAGAGCTTTTGAAAATTATTTCTACACTAAAACTTTCATAAAGACATTTTTTCTTCATGAGTAACTTTTTTTCTCTGTCAGAGAAAAACACAGTTCCTTGTCAGAAAATACCTATTTGGGAAGGGAATAATGAAGAAAAGAGAAAGAAAGCAATCTTTTAAACAAGATAAAAAAATTAATCATTAAAGTTCTGCCAAGTTAAGAAGTTGGTGCTGGGTTGAACCTAGGCACAAACATTATCCAGTGAGCAATGAGGTTTCCTACATTTTCAGGGTAATGAGTTAATATTTCATCCCAGCACAGACAGGCATGATGTATATGTTAGTGAGCCTTCCTTCTTCTTTTTTCAAGAATTCATATTAAGCTCAAAATAAATACTAATGAAGAGAAATGTTTCCTTTTCTGAAGCACTGAGCTACTTATAGGAATAATTTGGCAGGGGGAGGAGTAGGAAGGGAGTTTATATCTCAGACTCATGTCATTATAGCACTTGAACAGATGGAAGCTCAGACATTTATGATTAAATCACCAAAATGAACGGACATCACTGAAAGAGTGGTCACTCACTCATTTGCTCAATTCCAAGTGTAAAAGATTAGCAATGGTTAACAATGGATGTGGATTTCCTGGAAAGGAACAAAAGCAGCCCAGTATCTCAAGGTTGCATTCCCACATCACGCGCATTCATGGCCAGGGAGCAGTGATTCTTCATCTCCATTTGGGATACATTCGGGATCCATCCAGTATCCAGAAATACTTAAACTACCTCAGCCACCACAGGTTATGCAGGCACAGCCTTTCTTTCTGTAGCTACCTAACACAGAGCTCTGCAGGGCAAGGGTTCCTTTAGATTTCTCTAAATACTGCTGCCATAAGAGACCTTCAGCAATGGGACCCCAAACATATTCATATGCTCAGTTTAGAAATCATGTTACTGGGTTTGGAACATATCAGTAGCTGCAGAAATCTACATGGAATCTAAAACTGTTGGGTTCAGGTCGCTATCTTACAGTGGAGTCTGAAACTCACAGTCTGAAAGTGTCCAGTTCTCTTTGCTATTAATTAATGCCAGTTATTTCAGATCTTGTCTGAGTGGATCACATCTCCACTGTCCCTGGGTGAGGAAGAATGCAGATGCTTTGCAAAGCACAAAAAAACCCTTTTAAAAAAATAAAAGCAGTCAAATCAATAAAATATTACCCACTCATCAGATCTTCAATCAGCTTCTCAGTCCTCAATTTCTAATTAATTACCATCTGGTGCAGCCCCTTCTCTCCCAGAGCAACAGGGAATATTCCTCTGGAGCAGGCACACACAGCAGTGCTACTTGTATCCTAACTGCTGCTGACTGGTGATCCTAGGAAGTCTCATTGAGGCAAATAATCTCACCAGGGACTGCATGATTTAGTCCCTGCATTCCCTGATTTATTTGGGTTGCAAGATTTTTTTATAGGGGATAAAACAAAAAGCTTTTTGTTGTTTATAATGGATCTCACTTAAGTAAATGGTCATCTGCTACCATAATGTGACTGTGGCTTATCAAATAATAAACCCCTGCCACTCTGAATTGCTGGGAATGGGACCAATCCAGCTAACATGTACTCCTATGTCCACTATGTCATCCATGAAATACGCAGTGGTTTGTGTGTGTGTGTAGGAGTCAGGGCTGTCAGCAGGGAAGAGTTTCAGTGTGCCATAGGGAAGCTGCAGAGAAAAGTGAGTGTGATTTCTCGGATTCTGGTCCTTAATACACTATCCAATTTTAAGTGCTACCTAATGTTCATTAGGGACGATCAGAAAGCCATATGGCCTAAGAAATGTAACGTGTAGTTTGGCACATTGGTAGAATGACTTCTTGTTAATTCTGTCTCCTATTCCACCCTCTGCCTAGTGGCGAAGATAGTGAGGAGGCTGGTTTTACCATGGTGAAGAGATGACAGACTTGATGACTTTAGTGTGGAGCATTTCTGGAGCTTAACAATGAATGGCACAAGCTATCTAAGGGGAGAAAAAAATAGGCACAGATTTTCAAATGCATCAGTGGGTTGCAAAAATGTGCTGATTAGGCATTTGTATGTTTGACATGGAACAGTTGGGACTTGGGAGATCTCAATCTATTTTCCATTCCTCCTGTGTTTTCCCTGTGTGACCTTCACGTGCCCTTTAATATCTCTGTCCTTGAATTCTCCTGCTTTATCTCTAGGATAAGAAGTGGGTCTTGCTACATAAGTGTTTATACAGAGAAGATCTGATCTTGCTCAAAACCTCTCAGAGCATTTCACAACATTGTGACATCCTGGGCTTTTTATGGTTACCGGTATTTCCTCACTGGAGATCATGTCACTCATTTGATATATTTTCCTTGTTTTTGACAACTACTGAATAAGATTTGTGTTATGAATTCTGGAATGTTCAGAAAATTCAGACATTTCAAGACTGATGCTTTCTTGGACATCTAGAATTAATAAAAGCAGGTTTTTTAATGACCTGGATGGGAGCAGAACCATCCATTGGTGTTGAACACATCTGTAGATGGTGCTGGACACGTCTGTCCATGGTGCTGGACATGTCTGTCCATGGTGCTGGACATGGCTTCCGCTCACAGCAAGACTTGCCCAGCAGCCCTCCCGTCATCACACCCTCCTATCCAATGCAAAGTATAGTGTTTCTTTCTGTAATTCAAGGTGATGGAATCCCCATAACATTTTTCTATGATATTTTGGAAAATTCAATTTTCAGATGCATTGGTAAATTTGAGGATTTATTCTCTTTGATACTTAATTATTTCTGCCATTATTCTTGGCATACTAAAAGAAAAGCTGTTGTAGTTTGGAAGCATTCTTGCTCTGCTGAAACCACTGTCCTCACATCTGTTGCTATGCCCAGGACTTGAATGTGTGCTCTCCACACCCACCAAGAGCCAATGGGACTGCACCTTTCACACTGCTGCATCTCCTCAGCAGAAGCACAAATGAGTAAGTTTGAGGAAATGGATTTTTTGAAACAGAGCCCACAGAAGGGAATAAAAATGACATTAGCAACAGTAAACTACTGTTGCAAATAGCAGCAACCAAGTCTTAAAGCAAAGGTTGACTGTGTCTGCGTAGAGGCAATACTTAGTGTCTGTGTGATATACAAGGCAGCTTATCTCTTTGAGAGCAGGAGACTATAAAAATACAATTGCCAGAACGAAAGAAAATTGAAGCTGATTGCCATAGCAACAAAAGAATTACACTGATGAAGCAGAAGAACATAAAATCCTTGTATGCTACATTAAGGACAAAGCAATCAAAAGTAAACAAGAGTGGATTGGAATTTGCTTGGCTAAAGTTGGAAATGACAAATGTTTCCAGCTGATGGAGGCAGAAATGAGCCCAAAAGAAATGAAGGGGCAGCCCTATGGAGCTGGAAATTTATCCCTCATTTCCTCTGGGAGCAGGATTTGGGACTGCTGGTATGGGCTTTTCCCAGGCTTTGAAGGCAGTTGGTAGAAGCAAATTCCTGATCAGATGTTCGATAACATCAAATAGTTTCATCTGTGCCTTTTGCACGGATCTCTATTACTTTCTTCCTGAGATTGGTTTCTTTCTTCTGCTGAAATTCTCCTTACCAGCTGGGTGAAACAAGCTGCTGCTGTAAAAAGCTTTTTGTGACTGCATCTCTTGAAGCATCTTGCTCAGACCAGCACCTACCTGTCCATGAAAATATAAATATCCCATCCTCTATGGTGATTCACTTCTGCCCTTTCAGATCTGCATGGCAGGAGGACACTGCAGATGCTGCAGCAGAGTGTGCAGCTTTCCAGAGTACACCGATGAAACGACAGTTTCAAACCTATACACAATTCTGCCAGTTTTCTGATGTGAGGGGTGAGAGGGCTTGAAGACCCAGACATCAGCATCTCCTGCAGCATCACAGTTGTAGTGACAGATGCAGCACAGCACTATGCTTGCTTGTGACCTCCACAAACCTCACTGAGGGTGGATTATTGTGTATGTAAAGGCTACTCTTACCTGCTGGATCATTCCCACAGCCAGTTGCCTGGGTGAATTTATCTGTGTCATAAGCAGAACAAACCTCAGTGATGTTTTGCTAGTGTGGTTCTTTGGAGAAGGGGCTTCTGTAGTCCATGGCTTGGTCTGGAATGCTAAAAAAACCTTAGCATGTATTAAATGAAAGATATTTCTTGACTTCAGCTATAATTAAAGCCTTAGTATTTCTTATAATAACAAAGCCTTCAAGTCAGTCCAAATGTGGTAGTTAAGCACAATGAAAGTGTAACAAGTGGTGGACTGACATGTCCTTAAGGTACAGGAACATTTAATCCACTACATATTAGACTGCAATAATGACCAAACCTTTCAATGTTACCACAAAAATTTCTTAAGACTAAAATAAAGTTGACAGTTCCTTTAATTAAACTCATCTTCCTTTCAAAGGAACTGACAGAGTTAAGGAAGATTAATTAAGACTTAAATGCACAGAAATGACTCAAAGCATATTTAAGAAAGACTTAAATTAGTCTTTCGTTTGGACATGGGAGATTCCATTAACAATATGAAAGACAGATCTTAAAGCCTTCGCTCTGCCTGGAGACTGTTTCTCAAGTCCTAACCATCTCCCAGATCATAAGGCAATCCTGATTGTTGTTTCTTTAATATTCTTTCATCACTTTCTTTGGCTGTATTTCTTGATTTCTGCTGTACTTTAACAGAACTTGCAGACTTAGCCTTGTTAGGGTGATACACTTCCTACACAAAAGCCTATTGTCCTTTGCAGGCCCCTAAGTACAAAGATATTTTCATCTTCTGGATTTGGCACTGTTTGGGCTTTTAGAAAACATCAGTTCAAACTTAAATCAGAATCACAGAACGTTAGGGATCAGAAGGAACCTCAAAAGATCATCTAGTCCAATCCCCCTGCCAAAGCAGGATAACCTAGATCAAGTCACACAGGAACATACCCAGGTGGGTTTTAAACATCTCCAGAGAAGGAGACTCCACAACCCCACTGGGCAGCCTGTTCCAGTGCTCCCATCATCTTTATCATGAAGAAGTTAAATCTCATTCTCCATCTGGTAAACGAAAGACATTCATGCAGATCCTGACTCTCTGGTGCTCCCTAAAAATATGGTCCTTAGTAGACATCTGCATTGTGCAGCAGCACCAGCTCCTGCATAGAGGTGCCATTAAGCTATGAGCAGAAAAACATAGCAAACCATTCTTCTGGTTTGCACGGAAGGTTTGCCATGCGCAGATGGGCATGAAAGTCATCCTGGTCACCATGGTAATAAGACAATCAAAACCAACCCTTGAATTTTTAACTCTGGATGATGAATGGTAGAGACAGAAAGTGTGAAGGCACAGGCAGAGAAAGAAAAGATTGAATGGGAAGACATCTCTGAAGCAGAGTAAAGCTGCATCTACTGACCACAGGCAGAGTCTCAGATGCTTCCTACTCCCAAGACAAAAAAGAAATAATTTCTTTAAGAGACTCCTGCTGATGCAGGAGGGTAATTTTGGGAGCTTCACCCAGCCCAGGTCCTAATGCCTGAGAAATGTGTGAACTCATGTTCGTGTTCAGGGTGGCTACAGTGGGGTTTCCTTTTTTCCTCCAGGGTGGTCCTAAGGTTTCTGTCGTTACTATCTTCACCTCTGCAGACCCTTTTCTCATGATCTGTCTCTTAAATCCACTTTGCTATAGTGTAAGCCCATCATTTATAGTTGTCTAGTGTGAGTATTAGGAGGGGACTGTTCCCTGTCTCTTTAAAGGACAACTGCTGTTATGACATGCCTCTCTATTTTCTCTTCCTCAGGTAAAAACCCAGCTCATTCAGTCTTTCCTTAGGGTCATGTTGTGTAGACCTTTCATCGCTGTTGTCATTCTCATTTATTTTCCATTACTCACAAGAAGTGCATCCTCCTTTCCAGACTTACTCTTGCAATAAGAGGGCTCCTCTGGCATTTGTCTTCTTTACATCGTATCTTCTGGCTCTCATTGATTTTGTAATTTTTTTTAATCTCCATGAAACCAGACTGTAAAAAACAGGGGGGCTAAGGGAGGAATTAACTTTTATTCAGTTTTGTTGGGGTTGTAAATTGAATCCATCCATTTCTCTAAGCAGGAAAACAAACAAAATGCCAATACTCTGGGGAGCACACGTAGCAAAACTATGCAACGAGAAAATCTGTAAACTGAGTTTCTCTCTGTGGGTGGCTAAATGGCTGTTCAAAGCCATTTAGCATCACATACACAGCTGAAGAAACAGGATAATAAAAGAAAAAAAAAAAAAAGCTGCATCTTCCTATTAAGGAAGCCCTTTGTTTCATCCGAATTTGCTGGATTGCTGATTTAGGATTGCAGGGCTGAAGCTCTTTATGAAGGGGAATAGAGCTTCATTGGGTCTTGTAATTGCATTAACACGCACTTGTGAATACACACTCAAGGCAGTGCTGCATGTCCCTTGAATTGCTGCTCCTGTTGGCCAGAATCCAAATACACTTCGGGCACTGAAAGGAGACAAATGGGTGCCATTTTCATGGTTAAATGATCACAGGCATTAGCAGACAAGACAGCAGGAGTGGGAAAGAAAAGATGATGGAAAACTTGCTCAGGAAATAAAACTCCATTGGCCTCCTTTCTTCACAGCAAGCTGGAGTGATACTGCACTTGTCCTTCTGTTTCTGTTTGGGAACCTGAGTTCTTTTTATTGCAGCCATTCCTAAATTTAAGCAACAGACATACTGCAGGTGTCTGCAAAAGCCTAGAGGTGTCCTAGAGTTTGCTGGGTTTTTAATACCTCGGGTAGGGGTAGCATCAGGTCACAGCAGTAGAAAGGGATCATTTACTCTGCTAAATTCCATCCTGTCTTAATTGCTCTCTTCTACTAAATCCCAGGCCAGTTAGTTGAAAACCAACTTAGATATCACTGCAGTAAGCTGCTGTGACAGCAGGGTGAATAGACAGGCATGCCCTTTATCTTGCAACGCTTAGAGCCAGGAGACCTTCCCACACAATTTGGCAGCATTTCCAGGTCCCACAAGAAGACATAGACAGAGGTGCAGCTGGGATTTGCACTTTAGGCAGCTTACAGACAACTCTGCCATGAAACATCCCCAGGACAGAAGCCACAATTTGCCTTGTAGCTGTATAAACCAAGAAGAAGAAATTATTTATTTTTGCTTCATTAATGCCCTGGCTGATCATGATGGTGCTGAGACTTGTGTGTTCTGCTTCACTTTTTAACCCCTCAATGCTAAGTCTGGGACAGTAAGTACAAAGCAGAGCACTAGAGTCAAGGAAGTTTTCCTTAAGCTGTGACACTTCAGACAGGAAAAAAAAATCAAAATTGATAAAAGCCTCCAAATAGTGAAGTTCTTATACGTGATCTAGTTAAAAATAAAGTACTTCTAGTTCAGCTTCCAGGACCCAGCCACAGCTGCACTTTGTTTTTAAGCCTGGACCACTGTAGTGTTCAGCTGCAGCTATGGACCTGTTGGCCGTGCTCCCTTGGTGCTATCATTGCATTGCTATTAACCTCTTCCCTAAAGGGAAGAGCTTGGTTCCAAAGTAGTTTGTGACCAAATAGCAGCATTGATTCAGGCTCATGTGTGGGATTGCAGAGGGTGCAGTTACAGGTTTAGAGCTGTCTGGGTTGGTGCAGCCTTCTTCCTGAGGAAGCAGCCAGTACATGTGTTCCAGTTAAAACATACCCACATTGGCTCCATTTGGTTTGGCTTTCACATTACACAGGTCTTTGATATTTACTCTAGACCAAAACAAACACTCCAGATTTGTTATGAGAACCATCCTCCAGCCAACTCAACATACCCCATCCTACACCTGTGGGTTTAGTATTCATGCTCCTCTTCACTATCTCAGGAATTCCCTTTTGGAGCCTGAAATAGAAATCAAATCCCCACACAATGTTGGCAGACTGCCATTTGAAAAAAATTACTTTTAAAGGTTAACAGGAAGGAATCAGGAGGATGCTGTGTTTGGGTTGGAAATAAAAGTGATGTGCCTATTTGTTCACAATCCTTTGTGCCTACCAGCACCATTGCAGAAACTGGCAATGCAACCTGTTTAAATTTAAACACTGTAGATCAAGTCTTACACCTGCATACAAGGTGTAAAAGCAATGAGCCAACCAACCTAAAATTAATCTGTGTGGGAATGTGAGATACTGTAGTTGTGCTGGGTAATGGATTCTAACTCTTTAGTGCAACAGACTGGAAAAGGCAGGGGTTGCCCTCAATTTGTCTTCGCTCCCTTACCACATTGCAGAGAAGCAACAATTTTGTTTTACATAAATTAAGGGGACAAACACATCTTCTGTGATGCTTCTAGCTTGCCAGTGGTCTTGGGACTGTAGAAAGGATTTGAAAAACAGAGGAAGGTAAACTGACAGAGGAGCTAATTAGAGGGAGGCAATGAATGATGGGGCACTGGGAGTCTTCTGCTGCCTCATTCCTGAGGAATCCCAGGATTTCTAAACACTTCTCAAACACCCAAATCTTCTAAATGAGTCACCTGAAGGCACAATGCAATGTTGCAGCAGGGTTGAACAGAACGTCTGGTATTCTGAGGCTCTGCTGATTGAGGTACATTTTAGATTTAGTCTCTAGGTGTAAACAAAAAAAACAGTGGCAGTCACCTTCGCCTCCTCTTTTCTTCTACTCTTCTTCTTCTCCTCTTTTCTCCAGGACAACTGCCTTTGGCTCTATCTCTCCAACTAAGCATCACACCCACCATCATTGCTAGTTCTGTTGGTGAGACCTTCCAGGAACCTCTTCAATATATTCAGCTTGCCCTGGCCACATCCTCCCTGCAGAGAGCCCAGAGATGACCCTGGCCTCTGCTCCTTGTAGGGCTGCACTGTAGACATGTCCATGGAGTTCTGTGAGACCCACAAACCTCTGGGCCCAGTCTTTTCTTCACACACAGCTGCTTAGTGCAAAGCTCTGCAGTTCCCTTATTTAGATTTTGATCCCTAAAGGGTTGCAGAAATCTCCATTCTACGGGCCTCTATGCAGCTTCCTCTCTTCATGGAGATACTCTCACAAAGTCTTGCTTTTCTGCACACTCAGCAGTGTTGTTCTTGACCTTGGAGAAGCCAAGGGGGTCCATCAGCCTGTAGGAGAGCTCGAGTATAAAAATGCCTGATCGCACAGTGATAGGGAAGGGAGAAGAACCTGAAGATGGCTCTTGTTCTCAGAGCTAAACATACAGCCACCCTTCCCCAGGAAAGATAATTTATTGTCTGCAGCAAGTAAATTGTCACCGTGTGGATGATGACACAAATTTGATGTATTATTAAGCACAGCTCAAAGGAGAAACTCAGGACTGATACAAATTCTGACTTTCAGGTAAGGTTTCCCTGCTTTGTGGCATTGTTCTGGATAGGTTGATATAGTCAGACAGGCCAAAGGATTTGCAAATTATCACAGTATGGTGAGCCATGAATGGCTTGGACCTAATGAAGACATCACCATACATATCCTTTCCTGCTCAGAACTGGCACAGCATCATTTGTTTGTTCTTGATCTAGTACAGGAAAGTGAGAGCCATGCTGACACGCTGTGACACAGGGACTATGGCTCCTCACTCAGGCTCTGGCATGACCTGGGCAGAAGCCACATACCAGGTTTAGTCCTCCCTCCCTCCTTCCTATCAGCTTTTCATTTTCATAGGAGATTTGACAAGCAATTTATTAACTCCACAAGCCTTCGCACAGTCAAGACTAAATTTAGAATTAATATTCATGGAGATAAAAGCTAACAGAGTGTCTCCATTACCTCTTGAAATAAGGGGTCCATTAAGGACCAGTGAGGAAACTGCTTCCAGAGGTGCCACCTGCTCATAGGCATACACAATCTTTCAGTTCCAATTATCCTCAGAGATCTCATTTGTTTCTCAAAACCGTGGGTTGGTTCAAACATGAAAACTTGTGACCACTCATTCTTTCACCAACTACAGTAAGTCTTTGGATCATATTCTTTCTGGAAATGTGACTTTATTCAGTACATCTGCCTTCTGTGGCTTGAAATTCTCCCTGAGAGTCCTCAGGCTGGTGGAAACCTAGGCTAAATGTATCCCTTGATGTCTAAAGAGCATGATTTATTGCTAAACTGAATAATAGCCATAGTATTTATTTACGGAGTTGCTCTGCCACTGCTACCTTTTCCTAAGTTATTACATTGTAAAGCTCTTTGGGATACCTGGAATCTGAAAGGTGGTATATTAAACTGAATTCCATTACATTTTCTATTGCTGTCATCAACTTTCCCTTCATCTCTGTGTGTTTCATGAAATGCATCCTTACTCCTGTGCTCCAGTCTCCCAGGTGTCCACTTTAGGTAGTAAAGACTGAATATTAGTAGGTGCTACAACGAACATCTTTTCAGAAAAACAGTTTTTATTCCTGTCAAAAGTACTAAGTAAGGAGTCCGAAATGAAAGGGCAGAGACTGGAGCAGTGCATTCCTCATTCATCACTCCACTGCTTGGATAAAATAATATTGAACTCAGTAAAATAATCAGTCTCCCTACCCTGAAGAAAGATTTTATTTTTCCCGTTTCTCAGAAGACATTTCTTTGTCACGAGCTAAAATTTCTGAAACTGTCCTCTCCTAAGAAACTCAAAAAACTGAGTTTTCTCTCTTTAACATCATCATAATAATTTGGATTGATATCTGCTACACTGCACATCAGAAATGGTGGCAACTATTGACAGGATAACATGATAAACGGCTTAAATGTGCTTTTCTCCATGAAATAAGGAGCACAAGTTAGACTGGCATCTAGACACCTGAGGAGAGATTAAATCCCATTGACTTATGCCAATTCAATATGCAGAATATGAACTGCTTAGAAGTAGGTGGATGTTTTGCTCCAAGGGAGCAAGTCACCTATTATTGATGGCTTTGAAATGATGAAAAGTCAGAAGCCACCTAAGTCATGACATGTCTGTAATAAACTTGGATTATTTACTGAGATATGGTACCTACTTACACAAGCTTTCTGAACATACCTGTGGTGTAAGGACATACAGAAGCCCTCAGGACAATGAGCATTACCCTAAAAGTAAAGACATCCTCGCTAATAGCTGGGAGATCAACCTTCCCTCTCGACTCATTTTTTGAAAGGAAGTGTTTCATCTTATAAAGATTTCCTTTGCACCTTTTATTCTGGGAGATCATTGTCTTAACAGTCTAAGTGCTCAGATCAAAGCACCTGATTTCAGAAGGATTTGATGGCTGTTGCTGGTTTTTGTTTGTTTTTCAAATCATTCTTAATGTATCCTGCAGAAAGAAAAAAGAATCTCTCTATGGGTGAGTAAGCTGAACCTACATTTCCAATCCCACCTAGAAGATGCTGCAGTCAGTCACATCCCATCAGTTCCAACACACTGATGAATCCAGCTGAGTTACTCGTAATAGTATCTAAGAAAGCAGATGAGCAGTTGTATACAAATATTCAAAATAATAAGTTTCCACGAGGAGGCTGCATAATTCTTTTTACAGATGGACATCCCTGGAAATGTGAACACATTTGACTAGTATTAGAAGGAAGAAAATGGGAAGAGAATTTTTTAATGTTTAGGATTTTGTATTTCCCTGACTGAATTGCAGCTCTGGGAGCATTTTTTTTCTTTTTCAATGAAGATTTTAAGGGCTTATGAACCCTTTTTAAATTAAAAATATACATTCTCCATCTCCTCTTCTTTGCAACTTCCATTCTTGTTAAATTGCCGGGTTTCAAGGGGGATACTGGGACTAGAGTAGAACAAGGAAGTGGGTGGATGGGGTGCTGCTACTAAGTCAGAGATATTAAAAATCAAAGGCAGCTGAGACATTGCTTTATCCTACTCAATCCTGGATTCTAAAGCCCATGGTCTGACAGTAGGCATTTGGGCTGCCGCTTTCAAAAAGCTATTAAGATCAAAGATGAGCGAAATGTTTCCAATTAGACATGGTTAATTCCAGAGACTGCTAAATCCACTGAATTCTGTACCTTCTGTCATCTGCTCACATGCACACATGCATATGTTCCCACACTGAGGTTTTATGCAACAACCATTGGCTAGCCTGAAATTTTGGCTCTAGAGCTAAACATCAGGTGATTTGGAGGCAAAGAAGACAGGTAGATGGAACTGGAAAGGGTCCGTCATGTTTATCCTTAATTCATCCCTGCTTTCAGCAATCAGGAAATACCCAGGTACACTGCTGAGGATGAGCATTCAGATTTACGCCTTTCCATGGATATCTGGAATGGTCATTGTTCTAATGTTTAAGATTCTGGGTGAGTTACAAGGAAAATGCTGTTGCTGGTTCTTTTCCAATTTCTCCCTGAGATACATTTATGAATAGCCACCATTTATATACATCAAACTAGTACTGAGTAAATGAAGACTCAAATTATTTGCAAAATTAATCTGAATTTTAAAATTAGGTCATTTTGGCTTCATTCCCTTTTAATCTTGTGGTTTTTTTCAAATTATAAAATAATTTATTTAACTGCCTGGCATGCTCTGCTCTGCGACATCATAAAGATGTATTTAAGAAGAGATTCAGGAAAATACATTCAGAGTGACTCTTGTCTAATGCAGTTAACATGTTCAGAGCAGTGACTCCCACCCTGTAGACCAGAAACAAGCCATGGATTTAGCAATCCCGTGACGTATACCTAGCACTTCCTTCTTAGGTAACTTCTTTACTTCAAGCAGAAATCCATGCAATGAAGGAGAAACATCGGTCGCAGGCAATTGCATTTCAGGCACAGAAGGTTTTAGAAACTGGCTGCTGTGAAAACAACACAGTCTATAGAGAATCATGGGCTGCTCCTCTGACAATATATCTGAAAAAGTTTCAAAGGCAGCAGGGGAAGGATGAGAAGACAAGTCATGGAACCTCAGTGACTCCAGACCCTCTTCTTCTGAGTAAGGTTACTCACAGTTACACCTCAGCAGATCTAAAGTTGAATTTTGATATCCTTCTAGAAATCACTAAAACATTTTCAAGCCTTTCAAAGCCCAAGGTCTGAAGCAGAAGCTGTTGCTATCACTCTTTTTCATGGATGCTTTGTGCTCACAGCAGGTTGCCATGCTCGCCTGGCCTGTTCTTCACGCCAGCTGTGGATGAAAGAAGTTGTATATCTCCAGAGAGCATTGCACCATCTCAATAGACCTCTGCCATGAATAAGGTTGCTTCCTCAGGATTGTTTTGTGGAGGAAAACTGTGCTGAATATTTACCAAAAGGAAGGAAACTAGTATAAAACACATAAAATATATGTGCTATCAAAACATCAGGAAAATATTGAAGCCTCTAACTAGGAAGGATAGCATGACACTGTGTGTAATGAGCAAGAGATCGCTCATGGGCCACATGCTGGGTGAATCTAATGGAAAAAAAAATTTAGAAACATCCTTAAAATTGTGAGAAAATATTGTTGTGGGACTACCAAAACGCACCATTGCAATGAAAATCAAACTGTCACTTGGATTTTTATTTAATTTTAGTGTTATAATTGTCTTCTGATTGATAATATACAATATATTCCCAAAATGAAATGTCATTTCTAACGCCCCAAAATCAAAATGTTCATATAAAATCAAAATGGAGTATTTTGACACTGTCATATTTTTCCTCAGGAAAATCTAATAAAAATCAACACAATTGCCTACAAATGTACAATTGAATTAAAACAGAATTTTCTAACAGATGTTCTGCCAAAAAAAAGAAGAAGAATTTAAGTGTCTTCAACATTGACTGTCTGGGTAAAAAGATTACCTTAATTATTGATTCAATTCAGTTCCTTCCATTGACTGCTGCAATTCTTTTAGCGTAATGGCAGTGTTTAATTCCTGTATTTTCAAAAAGAAGAGGTTCCTCCAGAGAGGAGATTCCTCCAGCTGTGTCTTCCATCTCTCATAAGAGTACTAGGATGCACTGCCAAAAAGAAAGTAAGAAAAAGGAAAGAGATGCCTTTCACTTTACACTTCTCCCTTCTTGTGGCAACTAGAAAAAACCAACATTTCTAATTCTGGCACCCAGCCTAGTGTCTTTACCAGATATTTTCACATTCATTTTCAGCCTATTAAAATCTTATTAGGTCCTCTCATATCTTTTTGTCCTGCAGCATATTAAGGACCATCTCTTTTCCTTGTATTTCTTCCCTGCTTTCATTTAAGTTCCTTAGGCATTTCACAAAACTAAGCAAAGGGAAAATTAAGTTGTGCTTGCTTTGGTCCCATGGCACAAGCTTGACACAAACAGCCTTCTGAGTGGAAAGAGAGTTCAGCCATTGACTTTCACACTTCCCTTTCTCATTGCACCCCTAAACCATTGACAGGAAGATGAATATAAGGCAGCAGTGTGCTCAGGTGGCCAAGAAGGCCAATGGCATCCTGGCTTGTATTAGAAATAGTGTGGCCAGCAGGAGTAGGGAGATTATCCTCCCCCTGTGTTCGCCACTGGTGAGGCAATATCTTGAGCAGTGTGTCCAGTTTTGGGCACCTCAATACAAGAGAGATGTGGAGGTGCTGGAGCAGGTGCAGAGGAGGGCAACTAAGCTGGTGAAGGGACTGGAAAACAAATCTTATGAGGAAAGATGAAAGAGCTGGGGCTCTTTAGTCTGAAGAAGAGGAAGCTGAGAGGAGACCTCATCACTCTCTACAACTACCTGAAAGGACCTTGTGGAAAGGTTGGTGCTGGTCTCTTCTCACAAGCAATTAGTGATAGAACAAGAGGGAATGGGCTCAAGTTACAACAGGGTAGGTTCAGACTTGATATTAGGAAGAATTTTTTCACAGAAAAGGTGGTCAGGCACTGGAATAGGCTTCCCAGGGGAGTGGTTGAGTCGCCATCTCTAGATGTGTTTAAAGATTGTTTGGATGGGGTTTTGAAGGGTATGGTTTAGGGCTGAACTTGTCAGGTAGGGTAGATGGTTGGACTCGATGATCCCATTTTCTAACCAGAGTGATCCTCTGATTCTGTGATTCTGCAATTAATCAGGACGATGGATGCTTCAAGCTTATTAAACGTAGACTTTTGTGGATATTCTGCTTTGCAGAGCCACAGCGTTAACATCATCATAGACTTTGGCAATTTTCCCTGTTCAATCTCTCATGCAAATAAATATTGACAATCTGTTTGATTCAATTTATTAGTAATTTCTCACCGTCCCTTCGACTTTTTACATCTGTTAAAACTATTCATTTTTAAGAAGTGTTAGGAGAATATTTCACAATCAACATTTTGTCCATTGCTCAGCCTCTCTGTTTGCAGAATGACTGGCAACAGATCCGAATATCCCCAGTGCTACATGCATTTGACTGGAGGGAACAGATAATCTCCAACAGCTGAGTGACTCTTCCCTGCATATTCTGATTCAACAGCGCACTTTGCATGCTCAAAAATGAACAAAATGCATCCTTATTCATCACAGCTTCTGTATCATATAAAAATACTTTACTAATGACAAGCCTTGGGTCACTACTTTTGGCTGGATAGATGAGTTGCATAGTATTTTCTCATCTCTTTATTTGGATGAATATGCAAATATTTCCAGGTCATATACAACCATAAGCAAACTTAAAAGTGGATGTTTTCAAATATGCAAGTCACTTTGAAATTAGCGCTCTCCAAACAATCCTGGCAGTAAAACTCAATTGTTAGAGTGTTTGCAGAGAGCTAACAGATGAGAGGATGGATAGAACTAGACAGAACTAATTTAAATATTCAAGCAAATAGTTGCAGAAGTTTTCCATTAGTGCAGTTTGATTTGAAAACATTTTGAAAGATATGGATCTAGCACCTTCTTAAATTGCAGAGAACAAACAGGATAACAGGAATCTCTAGGGGCCATTCTCATCCTTAATGCACATATTTCCTTAAGGTGTTCTAGAAGATGATGCTCTCAGATGACTGTAAAAAAGGTCATTAAAACTCCATCCATACCCATTAGTTCTTCCCTTCCACTCATAATTCATAGAATGTCTTGCTACATGTGGGAGTAGCCATCAGTGAGCACCTTCTGCATTAAGCCAGAAATCTGTCCACACAACAAACCATACACAGCCATTTGCTACATCACCATGGCGTCCTTCAGTGAAATATCCACTGTACCTAGGCAATGGAAAAAAGTCTCCAGGCACTCAGCAGCTACTGCCTGATTTTGGCTGGAGCTCTGTAAAGTACCAGTCTTCTTTTGATTTCTGTCTCCACATACCCCTCAACTCCGTTCTGGGTAAAACTGAGGTATAGGGAGAATATCTTGGTAGTTCAGAGAGCTAACAAGTAACTTGTGTGGTTGTAGAGTTCTGTTGTCTCCAGTGCAAGGCTTCTGGCAGGGCTGGAGTTCCCACATATGGAAAACCCAGAAGTGTTACAGTTCTTTCACAATCCCTGGAGTGAAGCAATTAGGGATTCTGCTGGTCCCAACTGTGAGTCACTAATAGAGGAACAAGCAGAAATGTACTCAGCAACTGGTTTGAACCATGTCTTGCACCAGAGTTATCAACTCTTCCCATGTGGTAGATAAATAGCAGAATAAAACCACTTCATCAAAAAAACCCACAGTGGTTCCAAATAAGCATATCTGGTCCAACAATTTCTGTGGCCATTTTTTTCAGCTACAATCAGATATTTCCAATTATCTTTCAACAGATAAATTCTTTGGCTGTTGCTAAACACATCTTTCTATTTTCTTCTCCCTTCTGCTTTACCTTGTTCCAATAAACAAAAAGGATCACCATAAAATCATTTGGACTCATTATGCTTCAGAGATACAGCTTCAGCTTCAAAACAGCAAGACTCAAATAAAAATAAATGAAAGGTTTAAAATAAATAAATTAATTAAGTTTAGATTAATATCTTCACAGCTAAGAACGTGAAGTGGCTTTGATTTCTAAGTCACATAATTTTCAAACTAATTAGTAGCAGTGTTTCTTAATGTATCAGCTAGACTGATTGCAGGAGGCAGAAAAGGTGCCTTGAGTAAGAGCATATTCACAGGAGTTTAATACAGTTTAACTAATATGCTTTCACTCCAGGCATTCAGGTAATCCATCTTAACTTGCTTAGGTGCCCTTGCACACAAAGTTTTTGGATTGGATGCCGTTAGATATTAGAGGATGGGTGATCTCCAGCTGACAGGTACATACCTGTAGCACTGGGATGAACAGATGGTATCTACCAAAAAAACCGATGTTAAGTCTGCTCTGAATTTATGGCAACGTCAGATGCTCTGTGCCTCTGTTGCCTGCAACCATCACATAGGAATTGGTGGACAAGTTATCATTTAGCAGGTCCTTGCCTGTTGGCATGGGGCAAAGGGAAGGAGTGTGTTGCCCACCAGAATGATACCAAATAGGCAGGAAGGACAGATGGTGCAGAGTCTTCTCACAGGTGCTGGATCCCATTGATCCCTAAGTTCAGAGCCCCAAAGTTGTTTTCTCTCTAAACTGACCAGTTGGTCATCTTCTTTTTCTTTAAAAAATGATTTTTTGTTCTTTTTTAAAATGAGTTTTTCTAGCTGTTTTGTATTCCACTAACTCTCCAAGTAGATAAATGAACAAAAGAGAGCTCTAAACTCTCTGAAATGGCTTCAATGGATTTGTGCTTAGGTTATTGGAAGGGAAATATTTTCATTGTGAGCAACTGTGCTCTATTTTTACACTCCAAGTATCATGATAGTTTCTGTTGTTTTTCCTGATAGTGATGAAAATGTGACCTTGCTATTTTGCTAGGAGAACAGGAGAAAATGTTTTCAGGTAACCACAAACTTAGTCAAGCATACTTGTATAGAAACTCTGCCCACATTTGTTACAGAATTTGCACATTGCGTGGTGTGTGTGAATGGAGAGGGAATGGAAAGAGGAAGCAGAAAGAGAGACATTGACTAAAGAGAATGGGAAATTCCAAGGAAAATATTTCAACAGGGAGACTTAATACAGAAAAGAAAATATGTCTGTATTTTACAGAGAAACCATCTTTTAGTGTCAGTCTGCAAGCCTTCCTTTAGGTATGATAACGTATTTCTTCAGTGACAAAAGATAAAAATGAATCTTCTTTGGAAGAAAAAAACTCCTGGTTTGAATTATAGGGGAAAGGTCCATGAACTCAGTCTATTTTTTTTTTTTGAACTCAAGATAAATAATTTGACTGGTTATCAAATATATCCAAGTTCCTCTGGTTTTGCCCGATCCTAGTCCTCCTCTGGACACTTCTATACTTCTGTTTGCTTCTAAAATACATCAAAGATACGCCTCAGATAAAACACATCAAACAGCAGTAATGTCTGGAACCACAGAAAATGTAAGCGAGGAATGCAAAGAACAGTTTGATGATCACATTGAGTACAGAGGGATGAGACTTCTGAAGAATGATGCCCAGTGGACCTCTGGGTTTACCATAATGATCATGCTGTCTATGCATTTGTCTTGCCTTTTCTCCCTAGAAATGACTGTAATTTATTTCTGTGAATCTCAGCTGAAGCTGGTGGTAGTCACAAGTGTCCCATCTCTCATAATCTCTCAGGAAATCTGCTTTTCCCAAACATAGCACAGTAGGTGGGTAGTTGTGAGGATAATGGATTGGTTCCTTTACTCCATTGGATTCCATTGTGAGAGGATGTTTGGAAGCAGCAATGGTTTTGCCAATTTCTCTTGGTGCATTTAGCTAAGGCTGTGGTTTCTGTTCATAGTGGCAGAGGGGAAAGCTGGGATGAGTAACCCTTCAGGCTACAGATGGCAGTCACACTAATTTTTACATCCTATTTAATTCAAGTTTCCTACTTGAGAGCAGAGAAAGTAGCAACTTGGTAGTCCATGTGAAAGAGAGAAGAGAAAGATGGCAGCCACACTGCTTCAGCTCAGATGAAGGCAGAATGTGGATAGGAAGTCACTGTGAAATGTCAACCACTGTGTGGCTTTCTTTGTGATCCTTTTTCATTCATGAGCTGCTTTGGCTTCTGGCCACAAGAAGAATAGGCCAAAACTAGTAAGATAAAGTGTAAAGCACTTCATTTTTGAGCCGTCTGATTTAATCTCTCTTCTTGGGATGCTGATATCATATGTTTACATGGTTTTTATATAGTAAGAAGTTGTACCACCAAGTAGAAGTTGTGACTGTTATGCGACCTATAAGCTACACACGTAAAGGGAATCCTTCCAGCTCCTGCCAACCTGCAGGCTGGTGTGTGAACACCAGTTTCACGCTGAAACCCCAAAGTTTAGCAGCATATCTGCTTCCACACTGATAGACCATACCGGCCATCTTTGACAGTTTAAGCATGCCAAGATGAGGAGGAGTAAGGCTAAATCAGAACAGCAACCACTATAAAACAGATTTAAAAACACAGAGCGTGTGTCTGCCTGTGGAGACAGTGCCACAGAACAAACAGGACTGCAGTTACTGAAACTGGTGTCAGGGGAGGGAGCATGTAGTCCTATTACCTTCTGCCACCCCTTCTCTGTAAATCTAAATAGCGTAGAACAGCAAAGCTTCCACTGAGTTTGCAGTCACAAAATGAACATCATTGATTCTTAATCCTTTGGGATAGAGGCAGGGACATCCATGCGTAAGCAGAGGGTATAATTACTCTAGAGCTCCAAGCAGGGTGTGCTCATTTGGGGACACATCCGATTCAGCTGACTCATACATTTTAAAAATAAATTTTTATATCTTTGCCTCAAAAACTTTGTCCTCTTAAATTTTTTTCTGTGAGCAAGCATTTCTCACAATCTGACCTGGCTTCATTTTCACAGTTTTAACTTGGAATTTGCTGAAATAATTCAAATACAAGGTTTCTGATGTTCCCACGCGTAATCCCTTTCCCAGTTTCTGTGCCACTAGCTCTTTTTACAGAAATATTTTGTCCCAAACCAGAACAAAATAAAATTCCAACTGAAAGGTTTCTTTCTCTCTCTGGGGCAGAAATGCCTTTTTTCAATTACCTTCAGCAGTGTGTGGTACCAGGATAGTGCAAAGGAGCAACCCCTTACCTGAGAACACAGTTAGCTGATGGGGATCTTGACTGCTCTTTGATATTTCTTTTCTAGTTAACTCCCGCTCACGTTTAAAGAAGTAGTTCTTGGCAGTACAGTAAGATACTTGTGCAGCAAAGGTTGGGAGGATTCCATCGTAGCTCTGTCAAACTGCAGTATTTCACATATGAGACATCACAGAATCACACAGAATCACAGAACATTAGGGATTTGAAAGGACCTCAAAAGATCATCTAGTCCATTCCCCTGCCAGAGAAAGATGAGCTAAACTCAGACATTAATCAATAAGAAAGGGATTGGCATAAATAAAAATATCTTCTGAGTTCTCTTGAAAATGTGTTTGACTGTCAGGTCTGTAGATCTCATATCTCTCCCTTAGGCTCCAGCACTGGTGACAAATGTAAGAACAATGTTTAAGCAATATTGACTGGTTAAATGAGCAGCATGTTATTCTGCTTTTATAGATTCAGAATTCTACTGAATCCTGCTTCTGACTTTTAATCAGCTTTTAATGAATCTTACAAACTGCGTGAGATGCTGTGATGGCTCTCCTATAACATGTCACTCATTTTCTCCTTTGCAAAACACTTCCCCAAATTCAAGTGACTTTACTTTAAAAAGATCGTAGAAAAATGTGTCTATACTTCCATGCTCAAGGAGATAGTTTGCTCTCATCAAGGGCTATACCTTCCTAGAGATATTTCAGACTTCCCTTCAGACTTTACTAGGTGAGGATGATCCTCTAGGTTGTAAAGTGGGCTCTCTTCAGCCACACAGAACACAATACTCTGAATGGCTGAAAGAAGATAGAGTAAAAAAGAACAAGTGTTCTCTACAGTTGCCAAAGATCAATTTATTTTCTATCTTTTTGTGCTCAGAACTGTACATAGACCAACGTAGGAAGTATGCAGAGGTCTTATCTCTCTGCAGAAGCAATTTTGCAGGCTCTATGTCAGCAGAGATGTGGATGTGCTGAGCTTTTCCCTTTTGCTATGTGTTCTCCCTTTCCTACACTGTGGACACCAAAGCTGTTCTAAGTGGTCAAGTACAAAAGCCAGGAAAGGTGGGATGTGAAGGACACAGCAGCATGAAGCAGCTGGCAGTCCAGCTTCACAGGAAAAACATGGAGATGGCAACAGCTCTGATTCCTGGGCAGGTCCCTGTACAAAGATAACCAGCTGGACATTAAAGCCCAGAGACAGCTCCAGGTTCCAGTTTTATGGGCTATGTTGGATCCTCTGTCCGCATGTACATCTCACAGAACCTAATTTGGCTATTAGGCTTAAGCACAAACCCTTCCCTCGACCTACTGCAGGCAGGATCCTTGGAGATGAAGGAAGTTCCTATCTAGAGTTCACCAAAGAAGTTCGTGTGTTGCAAAGTTCCTTATAGAAAGAGTCTCCTGCTGACCAAAGAGAACAAGTGCAGCTAAACACACTGCTAATTAATTTCGCATGGCCAGATAATCTCCCCACCCCCATCTGAATCCATTTGTGCCTTAGGCTGTAACAGCTCTGCACGTTCAGGAATTTTCAGCCTGTAGAGCTATGATAAATAGAGGCAGGTAACAGCAGTGCAGACAGATTGCTTTACTGGAAGTCCACTTTCTATTAGCTGCAGGATAATTCCTGCTGAACCCTAGGTTTAATGGCAAATAATCTCTCTTCAGCAGCTGTTTCCCCAGACAACTCAAGTACATGGACCTTGAACTGAATTGCTTGTTTTGTCCTGCCTGTGAAGAAGGCTCTGCATCACATTTGAAAATGAATAACTAGCAGGGGCTTTGACTACTGCTTTTGAGGACCAAATTCTGAAAAATTTGAACACTGACCTCACTTCTATTACTACTAAAAAAATTGGAGCTGGAGCCAGATCCAAAAGCTTCAGATAACTGTAAACATTCCAAAACGGAACTATTCAAGCTTTGGGATTCAGGGAACTTTTGATAGCTAAAGAGGAACTTGAATTTTAATTTAGTGATTATAGCTGGAGCCAGTGTTCCAGCTTAGAGCTGCTCAGAACTTCCTATTACAATATCTGCTTTCAGTTGTTTACACCTTGGAGAAATTTTGAGAGCTTGAATTGCAGATGTTTGGAATTAATTTGGTGTTTCTAGAAAACAATCTGCTAAAATGGTGTAAAATTCAGTCTGAGAATGAGATAAAAGTACAAGGTTTTCTTTCAAATTCAAAAGCAAGGAAGGGTCTGGGGCAGGAATTGGCAGGGCTCATTCAGAGGGCTTTAAACTATATTCGAAAGTGGGTAGGATTGTTGCTGGGTGGGCACCAGTGGGGCACTGCTCTGGTATTGATAAAGACCACGAATCTACCCACCTTCCTAGGGTGAAATCAGAGAGCTCAATTTGCTCCCTGAAGTGCCTGTACACCAATGCACACAGCATGGGGAATAAGCAGGAGAAGTTAGAAACCTGTGTTCAGTTAGGAGACTATGATCTGATGGTAGAGACATGGTGGGACAGCTCGCGTGACTGGAATGTGGTCAGGACAGCTGTGTTCTTTTCAGGAGGGAAAGATCAGCAGGGTGAGGCAGTGGAGTAGCTCTTTATGTGAAAGACCACAGAGTCACAGAATCACAGAACATTAGAAAAGTAGTTTTTGGCAGTACAGTAAGATACTTGTGCAACAAAGGTTGGGAGAATTACATCGTAGCTCTGTCAAACTGCAGTATTTCACATATGTGACATCACAGAATCACACAGAATCACAGAACATTAGGGATTCGAAAGGACCTCAAAAGATCATCTAGCAAAGGAACATATCCAGGCAGGTTTTAAATGTCTTCAGAGAAGGAGACTCCACAACCTCCCTGGGCAGCCTGTTCCAGTGCTCTGTCACCCTCACTGTGAAGAAGTTCCTTC
>JAOXOE010000765.1:14067129-14092467 GCA_028565055.1 Phoeniculus purpureus | reverse complement strand
TGTTGTTTTCCTTCTACGTGCCAGCTCTCTCACAGACCTGCACATCGCTGACCTTGAGAAACTCTCCGAGCAGGCTTAAAAACCCTTAGCTCAGACTCCGGCTAAGTTCACACAGCTGGAATTGCTCACATGCCCATTCTCTATAAAATATATCCCTACAGGTTGCCACATCTGGAAGTTCTTCTCTGTACCCCCACTTCTTCAATGCTATAGGAACAATGAGATTAAAAGCAGCAGCATCCTCCATCCTTGCAGAGGGAGATTAAAAAGTCTGAGCCATTAGTTCTCCTTGGATCACTAAAATCAGTAGCACTGAAATATTTCCTTTGTTATGTGGAGAAATAAGTTTCAAAGCAGGAGCATTAAGGAGGAAAAATGCAGAGGAAAAATCCTTGTTTGCAGTCTATGAGGAGTTTCCCTGATGCTTTAATTAAGAGTGTATATTTGGAAGTGCTTAATAATTAAGGTAAAGCCTAGACATTAGTTCTTTAGGAGGGGCTGTGTTTTTATATCAGATTTCTGCATTTATAATTGAGTTGGTCACATCACAACAACATGTATTTAAATCAGACTGCACTTCTAAATATACCTAACCTCCACACATAAAAACTCCCAGCAGGTACCTTGTTAAACAATGAGGAACATAGGAGGTAGATTGCTGTTGTGAAGCCTTCGGTGAAAACTAGCTCTAATTGTGTGCTTGCATTTTTTTTACTTTTATCAGTCGAAATAGTAAATCTTTCTATGGCACAAAAAGAGACTTTTGCACTTCAAGCTAGGAAGCTAAGTAGTGTGATTTGAAGATATCATCTGCCTTAGTATTTAGGGCCCAAAAGCTCAGAGCATTAATATTTGATTCCGTGAACACCAAAGTATCTTTGCGAATATAAGCCTAGTCCCAAAGAGTTTAAATGCTGTGTTTTTTTTCTTCCATGTACCATATTCAAATGCAGAGGAAAAAGTCATTTTTTTCAGACGGAAACCCCCACCTTCACTCCTAGACCAAAAAGATAGGATAAATGAAGTGGACATAATGTAAACATTACTGGAATATTCAAAACAAGCTCCTTCCATATACATTATGGAGAGGACAATACTTTAATGTTAATTAAAACCCTCTCAACTTAGCTGCTGTTCCCCCCTCCTTTTATTAGAGCATTTAATGAATCTACTAGGGTTTTTCAAATGCAGATGCCAACTATATTTACAAGTAGGCTCTGACAAATACATGAGCCTTGGAATCCTTAGCTAACCCTGACCATAATTTGTTCAGCAGCCTGAAGCAAAAGGCACGTGTGCTGGTTTGTAAACAGCTTGGAGAGATTTCTTCTTGGGGTGTTTTGCTGCTTGGCTCCTCCATTCCCAATCACAACTGCAAACTGCAGCACAATCATAAACCTAAACTGCTAAAGGCAGTTTTAGCCTAGAGAAAAGAAGACTCAGGGGGACCTCATCGTTCTGTATTACTACCTGAAGGGAAGTTGTAGAAAGGTGGAGGTCAGGCTCTTCTCCCAGGCAACTAGTGCCAGGACCAGAGGACAGGGCCTGAAGCTGCCAGGGGAGGGTTAGCTTGGATGTTAGGAAGCCCTTCCTCCTGGAAAAGGTGATCAGACCCTGGAATGGACTGCCCAGGGAGGTGGTAGAGTCCCCATCCCAGGAGGTGTTTAAGGACAGACTGGATGTGGTACTTGGTGCCCTGGTCTGTGTTGTGGTGATGTTAGGTCATGGGCTAGGCTGGGTGATCTTAGAAGCCTTTTCCAGTCTCAGTAATTCTGTGATTCTGTGACAGAAAATTTTAGTCATGCTAAAGATTTAACTTTACATTGCCTTCTTGTAAAGATGGACAGCAGGCTTTTAAAGTAAAAGGCTTTAAATTATCATGTCCTGAAAAAGCAAGAAAATTAAGAAGATTATTGGCCCTTAAAAAAATTTAAAAAAGCCATACTTTTTTTTACTCAGCTAAGGAATAAGGGCAATCTACAAAATCACCACTCTCCTAAGGGAGCTTTGTGGGGCCACAAAGCCTTTTATAGCAGGAAATCCAATAGGGCAACTTGCAGTGAAAACTGTGGCCTCTTGGGAATAGTAGTTGAGAGACTGGGTGCCTATTTTGCTTCAGGCCTTGTCTTTATCTCTGAAGAAATTAAAAGGGATATTTTTACTAGGAGTTTATTTTGTTTCATTTTTAGATCTTTAAGTAGTCTCTGTTTAGCTACAACTTCTCTGAATTGTTTCTGAGGGAAAGAGAATTTGAATTTCTGGGGAGGGCCTGTGGGTAACAGGCTGCTGAGGGAGCAGCTTCCTGGTTCAGTGTAACAGGGATGGTGTGAGGATCTCTCTGGAGAAAGAAATGGTACTGCTGGTATTTAGACTAGAAAGATGGATATCATTTTTGTCAAAAGAGAATGTGTAGATAGAATCTGTCACTGTGGTTCTTCTTTGAGCCCAACAGTCACTGGACATGAGAAATCTGGCTACAAATAGCCACTAGGCCCCAACAGCGGGAGAAGCCAGAGGCCAAGAAGGAGGGAAGAAGTGGTGCTTAGAGGGGTCAGTGAGTTTTTTGAGGGGTTTGTTTTGGTTTTTTTTCTTTATAAGCTAGTCAGAAATGTTCTCTGGCCCTCTTCTGGACAGCTCCTAAATGTTAGACTCACAAATGTTCTCTCTGGTGACACAAATCTCCTGTGAAGAGGTAAGTTATTAGGCTGTAGCTGATGTTCCTTCTGTATATGTTGCCCTGGCTCTGACCTTCACTTTTCCATTGTAAAAGCACACTCAGGACAAGCTTGAGAGATCCCCATGCTCCTTCCTCACCTGAAAATGCTTTTGGTATTTCTGGTGTTAATACTGTGTCATGAATTTCTCAGGTAACCTGGTTTATCTGTAGAGGCAGAAGATTAACACCTTTGGAAAGGCCTTGCATAGGCATTTTCTTTACTCTGACTGTATTGACTCTGTTGAAGAACAATTAAGTGTGAGAAATCTTGTCTCATCAACTTCTCCTTTAGGAGGCCTAAAGAGGTTTGAACTCTGATTGTATTAACTGACAGGCAGCTTAATTGGTTCCCTGAGTTTTGATGTAATGATGGGCTATGTACAGCCCTGAGTAGGTGTAATGGAAGAACAACCCTCCTCTCAGCTGCTTCTTCACTCTATTTGAGCACGTTGGCACGTGACACCACAGAGTTGAGGGTAAAAATCAGCATTCTCAAGGCATATGTATGCCTAGAGCAGAGGGTTGTTCAGGGACTTCACACTGCTAACCAGTGCATCTGTAGGTCAGCCAAATTTTTGAGCAGGAATGTCCCAGGGGTCTAAGCCTCTCAATTATTTTTGCTCAGTATTTCTCAGCTTTTAATTGTTACTGAATGGGGAAAAAGAATACAGGTATGGAATGTGCTTAAATCAAATAGTTGTCTCAATTCCCTCTTCCCCTGTAATATCTTCTGGGAGGTGGAATGAGCGGCACCACCCAGTAGTCTCATTTATTAGAAGACATTAATGAGCACGCTCCATCTGAAGTGAAGACCCTGTTGTGCATAGGTCAGCTTCATCTGAAATCTAAGGAGACCCAGGGAACTAGTTTACTGCAAGATGTTAATTAGTTTTATTGAGAGCAACAGCAGTTTAAAAGCACAATAAAAATTACATTTTCTATGAGAAGATAATCTCAGCTAGTGACTGAGAGTGAGAGAGCGGAGCAAAAAGATAACCACTTGATTGAAAAAGACGGAAAAGTATTACGATGGGCTTTAACAACTTATAATAATAGCCAATGATATCATCTTGATTTCACAGTGAAACTCAATTTTATGTGTCAGCAAAGCAATCTAAAACTGCTGAGCAGATGTCAGCTGCATATCTGCCATGTCAGTATCAGGGAAGATGTTTTTCCAGAGCAGTAGCAGAGTCATTGCAATGAACATTATTTTTCATATGCTTTGCAGTGAATGTGGAGGGTTGCGAGGCTTTAAAAAAGTAATTCCTAATCTCTGCAAGTCATGGTAATTCTGTCCATTTATGCGTTTTTTCTACAAAATGTTTTCTGCAGGTATTGGGAGACAAGTAAGAACCCTAGAGGAATCTGTTGGATAAGGGGTTTTTGGACAACACTTTAGGCATGGCTGATATTTCAGTTCATTATTTTCCAAATAAATTCTACTGCAAGTCTTCACAATCTTAGTAGAATCTGGATAAGCTCATGAAACTATTCCCTAAAATACCTGCTCAGCCTTTTAAAAGTTCATTTAGTTCTACACCTGAGCATCCTTCAGATTCCTCTTGGCTAGTACTCCTGTGACTTGAGTTTTTACAAACACATATAGGTCTTAAAAACATACTTTAAATTCTCGTGCATAAGGAAAGATATAAAAAGGAGTTTCACTCACTTCTCACTATTACTAGCGATATATTGTTGCTGGTAGCTAGGCAAGACTTTGAAACGTCTAGTGTAAGATAGAGAGGTGCATTACAGAAGAAATAGAAACCACTGCTGTTGAGAACCTGGGGAAAGTCCGCTCGTGGTGGTCTGATATTTTGATCATTGAAAAATTTGTTAGTCTTTCAGTGTGCCAAGGTGAGCTTAGCTGTGACATAGGTTTGTATACTTTGATTCAGCTCTTGACACTGCCTTGAAATTTGAAGTCTACAAACCTTACTATAATTCTGTTCTTTGCAGATCAGATTAGATAATACTGCTTTCCTGTATCAAAGAAATGGTCTGAGGTTTAAAGGAATAAGGCAGATGCTTAACTAGACAAGAGATCCCAGTTAACATGGACAACACAGACTTCAATAGAGTTCTGAACTCCATGTGCACCCTATGCTCAGAAAATCTATTCCAGTATCTAAAACACCAGCAGCCTTATTTTTGCGTTATGTGATTCTACCCTTTCTCAGGAATGCTTGTGCTGCTGTTAGTTGGGTTTTCAAAGCAGAGGTTTTTCTTCTATTTTTTTTTTTTTACTTCAGCTCAGACACCGCTGAAGCAGACAGAGAATACTGAGCTGTGCTTTTGTCCAGTGTTTCATTAGGATCAGTAGTTTCACTCGCAGCAACTTAAAAGATTTCTCAGTATTTTAAGTACAGGTGAAATTAATCCCATTTTCAGGTTATGGCTAGTGATTCTTTCATTTTCCATGTTCAAGTCTGTACCCCAGAGTACGCAGACTAAAAGGAGAAATTCTGATTTTCAGTTTCAGTGCAATAAATGAAAAGCACTAGCAGCACCCGTTTTGACAGAACAGCATACCCAATTTGAGGAGGAAAGTAACCTCTGATATCTCATTATTTATAAATAAGGCAAATGAATATTTGAATGGGAATAGGTGAAGTACCTGAGCCTTTCCTCATTTTCCCAAGGGGTTGGATTTAGAAGGATTGCTGTGAAGGGATCTGTAAATGTCTGGGCATGTCAAATGGAGGTCAAGATGGATGGTGGAGGAGTATAGCCACTTGTAGTATTGTTTTCTGGCCATAAAGGTAGAATGTATATTTGGGACTACTGTAACTTATCTCTATGTCTGAATTGCTATTGCTCATAACGTAGCCACTTCAGCCAGATTTTTTGTTTATAGAAATGAATGGAAGCTGTTAAGTTCAAGCTCAGTTCCTGAAATTCAGCTTTCTAGCAACGGTCCCCCAGGCCCAGCAGCCTTGTCTTACAGTTGTCAGTGTCCAAAAGCATCTCACAGCATCTGGGAAAACATTGCTCCCATTTTTGAATCTCTTTCCTGTTATCTATCAAGTCCTGCTGGAGTTCAAAGGGGCCAGATTTTCCAGTTATCCAAATTTACTGAATTTTGAAGTGAGCAGACAGGCAAATTTAGTAGATTTTAAGGTGAGTTTCTGCCTATTTCTGGGCATTATTATTACTGGGAACCATAGAACTTTCTCTGCTGATTTTAGAGCTTTCTCTGCTGATTTCATAAGAGAAAGGAGGGCTGGAAGGGGTGTCAGGAAAGTGC
Organism: Phoeniculus purpureus; assembly: GCA_028565055.1. Lineage (NCBI taxonomy): Eukaryota > Metazoa > Chordata > Aves > Bucerotiformes > Phoeniculidae > Phoeniculus > Phoeniculus purpureus. Next base: position 14,086,501 of record JAOXOE010000765.1, on the reverse strand, counting down.
CGCAAGCCCATCGTCTTGCCCCAAGGCAGAAACAGGGCCTCATAAGCTATTGCTGCTGGATGTTAGTCCAATCAGTCCTTATTAATCTCTACAAAGTGATCACTACAAATTCCCCAGCCTGCTTATGCCAGTAGTTTTCCCTTGTACTCATTAAATAATTAGTACCTTACTTTAATTTCAAGCAGTTGGGCTTTGTCTTTCATCCAGTGGTTGTTACCGTGCTTTTATGGTATATTGAAGAGTCATTCACCACTTGATATCTTCTCCCTCTGAATATATTTATGCATTGTAGTCAAGTCACTTCTGATAGGTTAAGTATTTTTTTTTGCTGATGCAAATCAAACAGATTGGATTTGAAGTACAATGGTATCACTCTAATCAGCCCATGAGGAAGAGAGCACAACTTTTTCTTCAGAGACAGAGTTAAACCTAGGATTGCACATCCAGTCCTTGCAGTATCATCAGATATTCCAGAAAGACAACATTTGTCTAGACTTTTTATAGCTGCCCTTAAAAAACCCCTCCAAAAAGGCCAAACAAAAAAAATATTAAACCCAAAACCAAAAAGATAACTTTGTTTCCTGTGTTTGAACCTGAGCGTTGTGAATACATTCCTCTTCCTCAACCTTGATGATATGTCCCACTTAACTCAACTGGCAGGTCATTGAATGGCAGATGAACTGTCTTCATTACTAAATATACTTTTAAGGGGAGCAGGTGACTTAAGACAATTTTTCAGTCACTTTGTATATATGTGGCCCCTCTCTTCTCCACTGGTGGAAAGTTGATCTGTTCATGGCATAATTTCTGAGTTGCTACAGGACAGTTTCTTAAGGTTCTCCATTTGAAACGCCTGAAATCTGATTAAGCAAATTTGTTGCATTGCAGCTCTGGATGCAAAGGTAATCTCTTGAGAAATGTGTGTAACCTCTCATGAAATTTGTATATAGCTGAACACCTCGTGCTTTCCTTAAAAGGAAAAGATGTATTTTTAAAAACCGTGATTTTGGTATTCTTTACTGCTCATGCTTATTTGAGGTACAGGAAAAGAAGAGGGGAACTACAGTTCTTCCAACCTTACATTTTTATTTTCCATTTTGGATGGCTGTTGGATGACTGTGTTATGAGAAACAGAACTCATTTGTGATGTTCACAACACAGAAACCCACCCTGGATGATTTACAAATAAATTATGTCCTAAAAGAGAAATCACTTCCATGGAGTGATGCATTTCAATGGATTGAAATAATTGCAGTTCCTGAGGGCACTGATACTGATTGCTGCAATGGGTCAGCATTCACGTTGCAATAACACTGAGAAAGGAAGCTTCAATTACATCTCCAATCTACAACCCACTTCAAATAATTGAAATATTTCCCTTGACTTGAGTGGACTTCACTGTGCAAACAAGCTTCATGCTAATCATCCAGGAGCTGAACTCTGCAGAGGGAGGCAGAGATTTTCTTGTCTTTTTTGTTGGTTTTATTGTATTGCCTTGGAAGATCAGTGAAGTGCTGATCGCAAAAGAGTCTGCTGTCCTCTACAACTACCTGAAGGTGGGGTTTGGGCTCTTCTCCCTGGCAAATAGTGAGAGGACTAGCAGGGCCTGAAGCTGTGCCAGGGGAGGGTTAGGTTGGATGTTAGGAAGTCCTTCCTCAGGGAAAGAGTGATCAGACACTGGGATGAACTGCCCAGGGAGGTCGTGGAGTCCCCACCCGTGGAGGTGTTTAAGAAATGCAGTAACTTCTTCACAGTGGGGGTGACAGAGCACTGGAAGGGGCTGCCCAGGGGAATTCTGGAGTCTCCTTCTCTGGAGATGTTTAAAACTAGCCTGGATATGTTCCTATGTGACCTGGTCTAGGTGGTCCTAGTGTCGCAGAGGGATTGGACTAGAGGATCTTTCGTGGTCCCTTCCAATTCCTAATGTACTGTGATACTGTGGATGTGGCACGTAGTGCCATGGTCTAGATTGTGGTGATGTTAGGTCATAGGCTGGGCTTGATGATCTTGGAGGATTTTTTCAGCCTCAATAATTCTGTGATTCTGTGACTCTGTGAAGACTTGGGGACTGCTGCTGCCAGTGTGCTATTTTTTCCAATTGCATAATATCTTCTATGTTCTTCAGCTGGCCATTTATGTACTGGCACTTCATGTTAGTGGTAGTGACAATATTGGGAGGGAGATGAGTTAGAAGAAACAGTTTGAGCTTACTGAGATTTCCATGCAAGAAAAAAGACTGAAGACTTGTAATTGGCAATGCTAGAATTTCTGACCACTTTGGGGGAATTGCACAGACTGAGTAAAAGGAGATAAGCTGGGGTGAATTCCCAAGGAGAACACCAAATAAACTATGGCTGGTAGCTTAAGATCTGCAGGAAACTGCCTCATTCCTTTTTCTCCTTGCTTCTTCTAAAACATGGACTTACTGTAGGCTTAAACATCATGCACCATTTTCTTGACTCCCAGTTAATGGAAAAAGATTTTTTCATATTCTTGATGGGATCTGTGTAACTTCAGCTGAAGTCTGGGAAAGTACAGGAAATCAATAGGGTTCTGTTTTGCATAAAATTAGCAGCATGGCATTTAAGTGACTGCCTTCTGTACACAATTTAATTATTGGAAGTACAACCTCCTTTGAAACTGAGCCCAGGAAACGCATTTCTCTGTAAATGAATGAGCATTCTATTACAGTGTAATGCACTGGAAAAGACTCCAATAAAATCAACTTGCTCACCCTAAATTCTTTTTTCTTAGAGTAGTTACTGTAAGTGAGGAGCACTGGGAATTCTCTTCCAGTAAAGTTTGCACTGAATATTGAGTACAGTACTGTCAGGATATTCTTTTCCTCATTGTGCCATCCCTTCCCAAACACTCAAAGGAACTGGGAGTTTTGAATCACTTTGCAGAAAGATTGTGATTTTTATAGAAATAAAAAGAATGGAAAATAAGGAAATCCACTGATGTGGTCAGGAGAAAATGTTATTAACTATAATACTGTTTCAATTCCTTGCCATTATTTCATTAGAGAAATTAATGTTCCATTTCAAGTAAATTTTCATATTCAAACAGGGAGTTGTGATTTAGTTAACATCATCCAAAGAATGGGACTATACTTTGTATCTTATATCTTTATTTTTCAAAGAATCTTACATCTTTATTTTTCAAAGACTTACCAGGGTTTGGAGGGCTCCATAGGGTTTTATTTTTTCGCTTTACTTGCTTTTAGGAATTAATAACTTTCAATCCTCATTTTTCCCATTCTCATTTGTTTCGCCTCATTTATTTATGATAATTTTGTACTTTGAGTTATCCTTAAAATTGAAAATACAGGGAAGGAATTTTTTGGGCAATTTCCAAACAATCCAACCAAGCTAAAACAAAAGAACAACAAAAAAACACCCAAAAACTCAAAAAACCAAATAGGATGGAAGTTCCAGCATTGAGCATTGTTAATCATGATCATTTTTAGCAACTGAAGACGCAAAAGTCATAGGTTGCTTTTAAAATTCTAGCAATGGTGCTGGAGGCTCTGCCTTCCCCCAGTCTTTAAGGCTTTTAATACAGTCCCAGATAGTGTTAACACATTTCTACTATAGTTTCCTACCCTAAAATAATGTGTGTGGTGATTCACTGATATCCTATCCTAAAATCATGGTGACTGTAACACTAAAGAGAATATCTGTTTTAGGTGATGACACTGGTTAGATGTTTCTATGATGAAAAGTGTAGGTGATACTCTTGTGATCCAGTGCCTCCTTTTAGTGATATGGTTAAAGCTCAAAGTACTCCACAGATTTAAAAATGAAAACCACCAAAACCAAACGCTACCCATTTTAAGCTGAATCGTTGAACTCCCTTGGGTTTGCAGAGACAGAATATAGATTTCTGAAATACACATCTCTTCTTCCATTAGCTTTTTTTCTTTTATTTTTTCCATTTTCTTCAAATAGAAAAGGGAGGGAAGCATATGACAACTTTTAGAATATATGTTTAGAATATATCTCTTGGAGCATTTTAGCTGAAGCAGGAACAGAAATGCATTTTCTCTGAAGGAGTAAAATTATGAGTTAAGTGAAAGAATTTGGATCAGAATGAGATGAATGCTTGCTTTGTGCATTCTTTTGCTCTGCTTTGTTTTTCTAACAGGAATAAATCAGAGCTCACAAACTGACTGACTGATATGGGAGAAAAGAATAAGGTTAGGATTCAAGGAACAAACTTCAGTTCCCTGCTGTGATTTTACCCTTTTGAAAAATCTAACCCTCAGCATCCACAGTCTTGGGTTTCTCATTTGCCAAGTGTCAGTAGCAATTTCCTAGAAGTGGTGAGGATATGCACAGTGTGGACTCTGGCATATTTAGCTCTTATGGAAGCTGCAAGTAAGGAATGTTACAGATATTCAATCACTTCAGTGATATGTTTGTGCATGCTTTCTCTTTAGGACATCCTTCATTAACAGTCTTGCCCTCTCCGGTGGCTTAGCATCCATATGGTTTACTTAGTCTCTGCAAGAAACAGATATGCTCATGAAAAAGCATGGTCGTTTTTTATATAAGAATCTGGCTGCCATGCTAATACTGGCATTTTAAAAGCTTTTTCTGTCCAGCAAAGGCAGGAATGAGACTTCAAACAGCATCATAAACTGTTTGTTTCTCACCGCTAGACCTCTTCTATCTTTTGAAAACTTCACCAAAGCATTTATGTGTTTGTGTTACCAATCTTCCTACTTGAGGGAAAAGGAAGAGGGTAAAAGGTTGCTGGAGCAAACTATTTAAAGTAAACCTTTTCTATTTTCTTGCACATGTGTGAATCAGATACATGGAAGGAAGATCTAAATACAAGAAATTTGAATCCTATTTCCTCTTTCTCCCTTCCTCAGTAAAGAGGAAAAGGAAATTTTCTTTCTCAAATTTACAGGGCCTGCCAAGATGGACAAAAGTGGCTTTAAATTTCTGAGCCTTTTGATATTTGAAATGCTCAACTGAGATCTCAAAAACACTGAAGAACTTAAGAAATTTTGACATGAACAGTGAGTAGATACAAATAAAAATATTCAAGACATAACTGCAATAACCCCAGTGTGTAGGCAGGATTATACATTACCAGGCTTCAGGCAGAGCCTTCTACAGCTTTGAGGGCTCGGTGGAAACCTTTGGAAGAAGGGCTCAGAAAAGCTTGTGACTGAGATTTTGCATCTTTCTTTGTTTCTTGCTCTGTTGGAAATAAGATGCTGGATTACAGCCTAACACTGTGCTGGATGCTAATTCTTTTAGATTTGTGATTCAGAAATGAAAATGAAATAATCAAAGATAATATGCGAGAAAATAGGGGCTAAAGCTTTTGTAGTTTCATGTAATATCACTTGACATGAGGAAGTAATTCATCCTTATTAGGAATGATGAACAAACCTCTATCATTCATCTGCACTTTGTGGTATTTCAGCAATGTCTTTGTATTTGGATAGACAAATAAAACCAGGAGATCTGAGACCGGGTCTTAGAAAAAGAATACCATTTTCTTGTTCAAAACATCTTCACTTCCAGCTGCTGCAAGTACATTTATTAACAGATTGGTTTTACCAGATGGGCTATACCAGATCTGCTACTGGCTCCTCATACTCCTCTTAGTCTGGGTTCTGGGGGCTTGCTCTCCATTGACCCTTATCTGTTCATTTTCTAAGATGGGAGATCCCAGTGGGCTGGAGTGTCCTGTGAGATGGAAGTAAAAGAGGAATATGTTCATCTGAAATTTCAGTTGTATCACGACCATGTGGCTGGTTGAGAGAGCAGAGCAATTCATTGGACATCTCTGCAGTCTGATTGGACACTCTTGTCTTGACATTTTAAAATTGCACTGGGTCTGAATTTCAGAGATGTACTTCTTGTGTGAAGTCATGATTAGGGAGGGCATCTTAAAATGTGAGATCCATGTGAAAAATATTGTTGTTCTGGAGAGACGAGAGAAGTGCATTTTTTCCAAACCTGGTGTGATATGGAATGACAGTATAATAAAAGCCCTTCTTTGTATGATTTCATTTTGAGCTCTCAGAAAATATATTTCATTTCCCAAACCTCTCAAAAGATCTGAAAACGTCTGCCACTGGAGAACTGGAGTCTGGTTTAGTCCTGCTGCTGCTGTTTTCCTAGCCTCAGAGGGTGCTTAGCAGATGAGCAGAATGCATGACTATCCATCTCCTCTCCACTGGTAGCAGCTTTGCTCAGTTAATTATTTTTGGTACAGCTGCCTCAGAGAATGTTTTAACTATGAGGTTTGTATCCAGCTGCGACAGGATAACAAACAAATAAATAAATAAAAGTCAAATCCAGTGAATCTAGAGGAGCTGACTTGTGAAGGAACTCATCTCACTTTGTGTTCACGGTTGACAGGGTAACATTTTAAAATTTTTTCTCAGATTTATGGTTATATAGGTGTCTGGTGACGGAAGAAAGGCTTGATTTGTGTTTTCCCAAAGGTCCCTTACAATGGCTGCAGTACCTTATCATCCCTTACCCCTTGCAATTTTGAGAGAGCAGCTTCTGTAAGAAATTCTCTGGGATTCTAGAAATGGTTCATGCAGCAAAATCTTACCAAAATCTTACTACTGGAAAGAGACACTAAAGCCAGTGGATTAGGGATTATATCCCTTTCAGGAAAAATCTCCTTGTGCATGAAATCAGGTTAAATTCAGTTTAACCTCCAAAATGTGTTTGGGGATGGTGTAACCCATAAGGACGATACATAATCTCTGCTATGAGAATGTTTGCTCCTACCATTTGTGGTTATTTGATGGTGTTAGATAAACAGCTTTTAGACATCCAAACCTAGAAATAGGTATGTTCTTGCAGCAACTTGAGAGGTCTGTAGTTTTTAGATGTTATTTTACAAAATAATTGAAAAAGTGTGTTGGTTGGAGGTAGGACCTTGCTTACCTCCTAGGATCAGATAAATGTAAAAAAGGAGAGATGGAAAATGTGCTGTTGTGGAAGCTCATGATTGTTTTTATTATATTTCCTGATAAAATATAGTTTGCACATTGATTGTCTGTTCATTACTGGTATTAGTTGGTATATTTAGTAACCGATGATACGATTTATCTTTAATCACCTTGCCTCTGTTTAACAAGATGAGATTAGAGATTAGAGTGTTGTTTTCACATTAAAAGCTTGCTTCTTTCCATAGTGTCCAGCACAGATGATCCCTGTCAGGGAGAGTCCTAGAAGGGAGATGCTTTAACACTGTCCATAGGAAAGCAGAAATCAGAAGGAAATACGAGCTTTACTCTTGTGCAAATTTTATATCCCTTAGCATGTAGAACACAAAAATACTTAACTGTTCCTAGATGTGGAGGAAAATATCACAGAATTAGAAAGTAAAATAATTTCCTTGTTCACTTTGTATGTGGTACAGTTTTGAACCTGGCCCCAAGGCAAGTGAAGTGCTAACCTGTGTGATGGGGGTGTTTGAACTGCTGGACACTGAGAATAGACCACAAATCTGCTTCGGCTTCCAAAGTAGAAAGGTTCTCCTTCTCATACAATTGAAAAGGATTACATTCTGCATCACCCTGTGATACAGGATTTCTAAATTTTTTTTCAGGACATCAGTGATTGCTTGGCAGGAAAGAGACATTGGCCTCATGCGAAGTTAGGAGATGAATGAAGAAGGTGGGAGAAACTGCAGAAGGTAGGTGTAAAGCCACATGGTTAATTTGCTTGAGCTAAGTGAATTTTCAAGGCAAATTTCAGCATGTGAAAAGATTTATGCAAGAGGAAACACTGCAAAAGGTGACTTAATATATGGCCTTGGAACAGATGGAGACATGGAGAGACTGAAGAGTGGTATGGAAAGAAGGAGGTGGCACGTTATATCAACTTTTGTTCAGACTCTGTCTCCCCAGGAGAGAGGATGTGAGCATGTAATCCTATAATCCATGTGTCTTGGTTGTACATTACTATGAATAATGCACTAAAAATAGGGATCTGCTATAGCCTTCAGTCCGAGAATTTAGTTCTTAATTCCTCTATAGAGGTCCATGTGTTTGGTTCTGGGGACTGATTGTTCAGTCACATTTGCCAAATGAAATGCCAACTGCTCCATGTTAAGAGTATCTGAGAGAAGACAGACTCATAGTTCGGAAGAATTATTTCATTCTCTATTTTTCTCCAAGAGAGTTGCTTCTGTTTTTAAAATACTAGTGAAAATATTAATTAAAATGTTTAATGCTAGCTTTGGCTTTGATATCCAGGCAGACTCAAGCCTTTGCTTTTTTGGAGCGTGTGTATGTCAAATAATGATTCTGTGCTGGTTTTCTAATAACACTGTCAGTGAAGTTCTGACAAACTGGCTGCTTCAAGTCTGTGAAGTTTAGTGGGTGTGGGTTTCCTTCTTTATCTGGGAGATTCCTTTCCCTGCTGAAGATTGGCAATAGGTGATGTGAGAACGAACCTCAGATGCCTTTTCACTTCAAAATGTGCCCTTGCCAACATCAATGCTTCTTCAGTTGGACTTTATCAGTAGAAAAAGGGGTTTGTTTACCTTAAAGTGTTCCAGGCTATCAAACTTCTATTGATCAGAGCAGCACTTCAAGTTTTTATCGCACATGTGTGATAATTCCCTGCAGACTTAACCTCAGTTCCAGATTGGCATATGGAGAGTGACGGTCCTTTCTTGGGCATATGCCTAATCTATTTTTGCCGAGATCATTATTGATTCAAGAGACTATTTCACTGTCATCTCAAATAAAGATGATTAAGCCTCTCAATCTTTAGTCTAAAAGAACTGATATGAACTACCCTGATAGGACAATGTCTTCCCTCTTCGTCTTTCCTGCGTTTCGAAAGACTCCTGAAATAAGCTGATAAAGGGATTTCACATGATGGAGAAGGCAGTCAGCAAAGTCTATCATGCCAGACCTCCTCAAAGGTTGCAAAGATGCTGACTTCTGGCAAAGTATTACAGCCCTTGGATGACTAAGCAAGCCTCATTAACTTAGATTTGACTAACTGCTCATTTAAGGAAAACAAACATAAACAGAAAAACTCAGAGCCAGCAAGCCAAATGCTGTGAATAGGATACAGTGAAAATTACATGAAGGCCAGCTTTGGGGCATGTATGAAACCCTTTTATTTGCTGCTGTTTGCATCTCTCTAGTTACTGCATTTTTGTGAACGCTAAAGGCTGGTGTATTTGCCATCTTTTTTGCATCTATTCCTTTGTTATTCACTGATTGTACACTTTTCACCTTTCTTCATTCTCATATTTAGATAACTTCAGTAAAAAAGGACACAACAGTATCATCTCACACCCCCTGTGAGCAACCCCTTACTGGAATATTCAAAAAGTCTGGAGGATGGATATCGCATAGGCAGTGTAATCTAGCTGCAACCTGATTTTCTATTCAGTGCTGGTCCTCAAACACTAGCTTAAGTCCTCTCTGTTCTTTTTACTTGTCTCCCTAATTTACTTACCATACCTAATTTGTTCCTTGCTGGTAGTCTAGCAGCTTCTTGAAGACCTGAACCTAGTTTTGATTTAGTCAGCGAGTCAAGCAAAAGTATTGCTCATCTTACAATTCCCATCCTAACATGGCTTTTGTCTTGTAAATTTATAGGTTTAATGGGGCAGCCTCAAATTACACCAGTAGTACACTTTGAAAAAATTTCTTTTGGGTTACTTAGTCAATGAGAATTAGCAAATTCACTGAAATTACATTTAGCACAAGATCAAACAATGCAAAAAGTACAAAAAAAAAAAAGAGAGGGAGAGAAAAGGAGACTATTCATCTGGGAATTTATTCATGATTAATAATTTGACATTGTCTCACACACCAGCTTGACTGTCAGGAGAGCTCAGATGGTTTTGTAATGAACTTGTTTCAAAGGTGCTCTGTTTAAAGAATGATGATTTTTCATGGGCAAGCATCAGATTTCAATGGGAAAATAAACATGACACTTAACATTGTTAGTAACTTATTATTCATGTTCCCCTGGGCAGCAGAAGGCATCCTGGTTTAGTCTTTGTACTTGTGAACTGCATGGCAAACTGCTTGATTTCTATTTTCTGATGAGGTGATTTCCAGAGAAAAATTACTAATTGTTTGCTTTATAGTATTGCACGAACCTTAGAGAAATGTGGTGGGTTTGTACTCACCTGAACTGTTTGAAACAGAACATCACAGAACATTAGGGGCTGGCAAAGTGGGGGTTGTGGAGTCTCCTTCTCTGAAGATGTTTAAAACCCACCTGGACATGTTCCTGTGTGACTGGATCTAAGGGATCCTACTGTGGTGGGGGGATTGGACTCAATGATCTTTTGTGGTCCCTTCCAACCCCTAATGTTCTGTGATTCTGTGATTGGAAGAGACCTTGAAAGGTCATCTAGTCCAATTGCCCCTGCCAGAACAGGATCACCTACATCAAGTTGCGCAGGAACATGTCCAGATGGGTTTTAAACGTCTCCAGAGAAGGAGACTTGATCTGGGGCATCCTGCTGTGATGGCGGGATTGGGCTGGGTGATCTTCTGTGGTCCCTTCCAAACCCTAACGTTCTATGGTTCTATGGTTCTGTGGTTCTGTGAATTATGGATGTGAGCTGGAAAGCAGGAGGTTACATATAAATCAGAAGGAACTTCTTCACAGTGATAGTGATAGAGCCCTGGAACAGGGTGCCCAGGGTGGTTGTGGAGTCTCCTTCTCTGGAGACATTTAAAATCCACCTGGACTTGGTCTAGGTATCCTGCTGTGGCAGGGGGATTGGACTAGGTAATCTTTCAAGGTCCCTTCCAATCCCTGGTGTTCTGTGATTCTGTGTTATTCTGTCACTCCACAACATCCTTGGGAAGTGTGTTCCAGTGCTTTGTCACTCTGACCGAAGGACTTTGTCATCCGAATGGGTCCAGACCCATTAGCAGTATATGTGTGTTAGGGCATGGGCCCTCTGATGAATCTTGTCTATACATACTAGCCAAACTCCAGTAAATGCCAAATGCTTTTTGTGAGCAGTTTGCAGGTGAATAATGCGTGTCCATATATTACCAAAAGTTGGGTTATTTACTCTTCCAAAATTGTAGATTAAGGAGACACTTGGGTAGCTTGATTTCAGTGAGAACTAAGCCTCTGAAAGCATGTTTAGCATCAGCAAACTGTTTGTTAAGCATTAGATATCAATAGCCGCATTCTTAATTTTTGCTTTAAGCTGGAAAATGGGAGTTGTTGCTTTGCCAATTCAAGGCACAGTTTCCTTTTAAACATCCCCACGGGCTTGCATGACACAACAGACACAAATCACTTTTAATTTTGGCGATTCCCTTCTTTTTGGAGGCAGTGCTCACACTGTGAACTGCTAGTGTTTTCATTAAATTCAGTATTATTTTTACTCTTAAATAATGCTCTGGTGTTAGTTATGGCTCTGGATGGATGGTCTTTTTCTGTCTCTATTCTGTTAACAGCAAGATTCAGCTGTTGTTCTGCCTTGTTATGGAGTCCTTAATGCTGCCATGCACCTGTCTGCATGCTTCTTTGTTTTGCTCCTCATAATGAAGTCCAACAGCTGCCAAGCCAGTAGAGGAAGGAGAACACTTTGGTTTGACACCAACATGTTGAACCATTTGTTCAAAACTGCAACTCCTTTAATCGTGGATGCTGCATCTTAATTGAGAGCCTTGTTGAAGTTAATTATTTCTGTTGGCATGCCCCAGCACTCAAGATGTTCCAAAGTGAATCATGACAGTACCTCTCCTAGACTTCATATAATTTATTAAAAGCTACATTCATTTGAAGGTGAAACATGGGCAACAACCTTTAATTTAAACCCAGTGATGGTTTTGTAAGTTTTATACATTATGTAGTGATAAAAGATACACTTGATGAGGAGAAGGGGGAAAGATAAAGGTGAGAAGTTGTAATTGTCGTAGGAAGTTCATCAGCAGGAATAGAGAGAAATAGCCCTTCTGGGCTGGAATGAGAATACATACTGCTACTTGTGGCCATGTGGGCTGCCTTAGAAAGCTGCACAACTCAGAATTACCTAATTCATCCCAAACTCATGCTAGAAAGCTATAATTCATGCTATAAAATTCTGACAAGTCCAGATTTCTGAGCAGCACTGCAACAATGAAAACAGTTAGGTGAATGCAGAATGATTCATATTAGAAAGGACAATTTGTTAAATAACAGTGGAAACAGCAAGCAGCTGTATAACACAGTAACATAGTTAAGATGTAGATTTGTATTGGATCTCATTACTTACAGGAAACTGCAAAATGGCCCTTGAGAGGAATAAAAGGAAAAAATATTCAATTAAATGGTTCTAAAGTTTATTTTACCTTGACTGCAACAGTATATTTTACCTGGCTTTCACTTCTGAAAGTGGTGAACAACCTGAGCTGAAACTTTGTGTAAAAGCCACAGTGGACCAGAGATATTTTTCTCAATTTTTTTTTTGACAATTGAAAAGAAGTTTTATCAGGAAAAATGCCAGTCAACTTTCTCTTCATGGGGCTTTGTTAAATTCCGAAGACAGTTGTAGTTGGGCTTAATTGCCAAATACAAAAGTGCAAAGGCTTGCATGAGGAAGTATGTATGCCACACTGAGGCATAAAAAAAACCAAGGAAATACTGGTTTATATAGGCCAAAATTAAAATATTTGCCAATTCTCACTTAGGCAGGTCCCAGCTGGCCTGAAGTTAGTCACATTCCTCCTTATGAAGTGGCTCAAGATGAGAGTGTTACTGGGGATGCCATCTTCCCCTCCTCCAAATTAAAACAATCAATTATTGAAAAGAGTAAAAAGTTATATAAGAAGAAGAAGCAGTGAAAGGGCAAAGTGCCAGAAAGAGAGAAGACTTGGTTTCATTTTGCTTTTCTGTTCCCATAAGACACATCAAATTATAGTCACACCATAACATATAGCCCTACTAATGGTGCTAATAGCAGCAATATCTCTTATTACATCCAATACCTGTAAGCAGATGATGTTCTTGGAGCTTCACAGTGAAATACAGTGATTTAAAAGGCTATAGTTCCTTCAAGATTAAAACAAAGGACATTAATTAGAACAAATTTAGTACACAAATAAAATCAGTGCACCATTATGGGAGCCATAAAAAAAATTGAAAGCATAATAATAGTGATATATGATTCCAACTGTTTTTGCAGCTCTTTGTAGATTTGCCACCCAAATAAGAGGTAATTGTTTAAGAAGGTGTATGTCAGTTCTAATGCTGTTTTCCACTTAAACATATAAACAAATGGAAAGCAGTTCCTATGGCACTGATACTAGGGATGCACATCTTGAGTTTAACAAACCTGATGCAATTTAAAACTTAGGGATTCCCTTAATTTCCACAACCCTGGTTCTGCAAACCACTATTTTCAGGAATAGTGAAGGCTGGTAGCAGATTTTCCCTGACCTCCACCTGCTCGAAGATGCAAGTTACAACCAGCTGCTGACAGGCCAGGAGCAAGGACTTCCCAAGCCACCAACACTCAAATACCCAGGAAAGGCAAAGCTGCACAAAACCCCAGATTAGTCTTCAGCAGCTTCTTCAGACAGAGTGGCACAGCTGTGCTTTATTTCAAACAGATGCGACCACCCTGGACCTTTGCTGACTTGAGAGGATTTTTTTAGATATGATGTTTTGGAGAAAAGAAGTCTAGAGAATTTTTTTTAAACCCAAGGTAGGGTGGTGTAACTGCTGTCACAGTGTTGTAAAGCTCAACAATTAGTCTTGTGGCATTAACAAGAAACGTGAAGCTCTTAGCTTTTTAGCTTTCAGGCAAATAATTATCTTCCTTGTGCTGGAAGTTGATGATAACTGCAGGCATGGTTTAGAATGTTGTCTTTTTTTTTTAAGGAAGAGACTATTTTTGAAAGGTTTTTATTCACATAGGTTATAGAAATGAGCTTTCTCTTGAGCAGACAGATTAACTATTTTAAGATGATTTGTTTTCAATGAGTGCAAGTACTTGTCCATATTGAATTTATTGTAAGAGCATCACGCTCATAATTGACTATGACATCCTTTCTAGATCTTCCACCTAATTCTCAGGCTTTCATAAAATATGTAAAACTGACTCTGAACTCAGAAATTATGTGTAAATTAGCACTACAGGTACATCAGCTTGTGAAATGCTCTCTACAGAATATTTATTTGTAGAAATCCATGTCCTTTAAATAATAAACAACAAAATTAACAACCCAAAGAAAACTCCCCTGGGCACTGGCTTGGTTCCTGTGGGTTAGAAATATGTAGTTTCCTAGATTTTACCAACTTATTTTTATGCAAGGAGGACTAGAAGGTGTGTTTTGGGTGGACACTGTGGGCTGCTACTGTGTTCCCAGATTGAGCTGTGACCTGTCCATGAGCTTTGGGGAGCAGAACAGCAGAGTTCCTCACAGCTGCGTGCTCCTGCAGAGTTCCTTTCCAGCCCATTTGATAAGCTTTTAGGATCAAATCCCACAATTTGTGTTCAAGCAAACCTCCCATGTAGCTTGGCACCTTTTCTCTCCAAGAAAAAGAGGAGTAAAGACCTGACTCTCTGACAACAGCAAAAGGAAAATTTGCTTATATTTCTTCTGATTTTCCCCTCTCATTTCCCTGAAAGATAGTTGCTTTGACTTTTTCAGCTACCAAAGCAAAATTCAGCAGACAGACACAATATCCTGGAGAAAATAAGTGCTAAAAGATAGAAGGCTTACAAAAGTCATTATAATGGCTGATGTTTTTTTATATTTTTTTGTCTTCTCATTAATTACAAGGAACAACTGTAATTGCCATCACTTTGTGTCCTCTAAATTCCTTCATCTAGTCATGGCAATCTCAGTCAAAACCCAGTGAATCCCATAGCGGACAGAAGTCTTTTTCCTTCCCCATCATGCAATGTCACTAAATCTTCCTGTCCTTATCACACTCAAAATACATCACCAGGTAAGGAAAGCACATCCAAATCTAGAAAGTATCACTCCTTCCTCCCTTGTTTGTTTTCTTCATGAATGATTTATTTCTCGTGGAAAATGCAAGTTCTTAGCTATGGCATGCCAGGAGCATCATGCAGCCAAGCAGATGGCTTAGTAGGGTCTTCAGTATTAGATTTGCCCCACATTCTGTGCACGTACAATCTGCTAGTGAATACAAATCATGGTCTTGGGACACTATGAACTTTGATACACTATGTACACACCCTTTTCTGGAGACATTTAAAACCCACCTGGATAGGTTCCTGTGCAACTTAATCTAGGTGATCCTGCTGTGGTGGGGGGATTGGACTAGATGATCTTTTGAAGTCCCTTCCAATCTCTAATGTTCTGTGATTCTGTAAAGTATATAGAAATCCAGTCAAGTTCATTATTAGAGTCA
This sequence comes from Phoeniculus purpureus, assembly GCA_028565055.1. Lineage (NCBI taxonomy): Eukaryota > Metazoa > Chordata > Aves > Bucerotiformes > Phoeniculidae > Phoeniculus > Phoeniculus purpureus. The sequence goes on along the minus strand of JAOXOE010000765.1, from coordinate 14,071,145 downwards.
ATATGATAATAGTAGAACAGCTTAGGCAAAATACCTGTGTTAATTCAGACTTGGGAACTATTTGAGTTCTGCCCTACCATTTGGTTGTTCTGAGTATATTGCTGGATTTTTCACTGTCTTATAGCTGTAAGAGCTGCAGGTACTGTCCACATAACAGTGCAAAAATGCTTTTGCACTCTGTCTGCTGTGTTTTAAGTGCTGCAGCTATTCTATTTTAATGTAATGAGATGGGTACGGTGCATCTCCCCGATGTCAATTGATTGCAGAAAGAGTGTTCAGTTGAAGTTTAATTAGCATGTAACTGATAAGTCCAATTACTCTATAATGATTTGGAAATTACATGAGCTACATATTTTGTGATTGTGGCCTTATATAAAACACAAAACTTGTGAGGAAATTTTAGCTATTTAATGAACACTTTAAGAAACCTATTCTGGGTTTAATCAGATATCAATTAGATGGAAAAGGGAAATCTTAAATTAACATGTATTAACAGTGTTAATTGGCAGCAGCTTTCCCATTGAGTCAACTGCCACATGGAAGCCCATTTCCAACACGGTGTGCAATGTAGCACAGAGTGTACAGGCCATACAATGCCTTATTTGGCCCAGATTTTGTAAGAAATTCAATTGTCTCCGTGTTCTTGCTAGGAGGACGACTCACACTCTGATGCATAATTAATTCTGGCTTGTTTTAAAAGATGCCTACATAATTAGCAATTCATGGAATACATTATCTCTGGCATATTTTTAAAACCTTAGTAGTTCCCCTTTGAAACTAACCCCGGCTCTTTAATTAACAGATAACGTATTGCAATATTTAATTTGAGATGTTGCCATTTTGGCAGCATTTGAAGTGATGTTGTTCATTATGGTTGCCATGGAGCATACTTCATTTAATTCATGATCACGTGTCCTTATCGATGGAAGAATATTGTGGTGACAGCACCCACGGTGTTGCTTCAGAAATGCCAGGTTATATTTAAACACGTGCTTTGGAAATCAGACTGATGTGGGCAGTGCAAGTGTTTTCACTGTGTGTCATTGCATGGTTATTTCCCAATGAACTGTGCAAGAATGTTTTTAATCATTCTGGTACAGAGGGGGAACTTCTAGGAAGGCATTGGAGCCCAGCCTTCAAAATCAACAAAGAAAAAAGTTGTCTGAGAGAATGAAGGACACATATTAGGTGTTTTTGGTCAACTGCCATCTGAAGGAGGCCAACTTTTTTCCAATTAAACCCTTCAGGAATCCTAGCTAGGCACTCAACTTAGAAGCTACATTGCTTAAAGTTAGTGATTCCTAATAATCAGTATGCTTGAAATTTTCCAAATATAACAATAACCTGAAAGGAAAATGGCCTGACATGCCTTTCCTTAAGTAAATGGATGTGAAACAAAAAACTGCATGAAAAAAAATCATGATTGTTGAATAAAATCAAAATAATAATAATAAAATAGCTTTTATTTTTCTTGTAGCCTTTTAGTGTGACATGTGACTCCTACTGCTTCTGGTCCATCAAAACACTACTAAAATATAACAATAACAACAGATTCTGCATTTATTAATGGCAGGAGGAAAGAAGAGGAAGGCTACAGACCTATTATTTTTTTCTTTAGTCACGGCCAAAGGATTTTTTTTTCTCTTAATGTATTCGGGTACCACATGGCAGATTGATTTCAAAGTTGTCAAGCAAATTAACTCAGGTTAAGATCCTAAATCCGTTTGGGGTTCTGATGATCCTGCTTATCAAAGATGCCGGTGATTTCACCCACAGTTAGGCATTTGTTGCTTCAGAAAATAAAACAAGATTGTAAATCCAAACTTTAACTCAGTAAAACTTAATTCTGGAAAAGATATGTTAGACTCTTCTGCAACAAAAGAGAGGTGAAATAATTTGTCCTCTGCTGAAATATTTTCTCTGGTTTTCTGTGACAAAGAATTTTGATCTCATATCTAGGAATTCAAAATATCTTCCTCATTGTCTTCTCTCTCTGAGCTTCCTAGAGAAGAAGATTCTTCTGTAATGTGAATAGAGGGTGCCAATACCACAGGGTCCCAATATAAACCAGTCCATTCCCTTAGACATGACAGGAGTAGAAGTAATGAATCATGGAAGTATGGAAAGGATGAAACAATTTGTACGAAAGAAGTGTAAAAGACAAACTGCTTCCACCCACTGCCTCCACTGCAATTAGTACTGCTGATCTTGCCCAAAATTCATGTGTGACTGAGTGATCACGGCTGTTGAATGGTGCCAAAAGCTTGAAGTAGCATAAAGTCTTGCTCTGGGGTGATACCAATATGGTTATTAGAAAGCAAGGTAATTCCAGTTGGCTTTTTGGCTGCCTTTAGCATGGTAGAATTGTTTCATGAAGACAGCTGGTGATGTTAATAGAGTTCAGATGCATTTCTTTCCTACTGTCTAACCCTGGCTGTAATGGGGCAAGACTGTGTGATCAGAAAATGCTGCCTAACGGTTGCTGTAATGCCCACTTGGCTGATAATAATTTATGGCAATGCACAGAGCTGGCATAAAAAAGGCTGTGAGGAACATTAGTTCTACACAGAAAGGGATTGTGTCATGGTTTTGTGTTTGGGCCAGTATTCCTCAAGAGGTAACACTCCTTTGTGGCGTTGGTTATTTTCAGTTATTTTTCCTATTTCTCAAATAAAATTTCCCACGATGTTAGAACAGAGGAGAAACAAATGGAAAAAATTCAGGCTAAGTTCTATTTTTCCAAAGTGGAAATACATTCAGATATGTTCTATGTAATTCTTATTTCAGCACAAACTAACCAAAAAACCAACCAGAAGAACCCTGTCTAAATGGTTTATGCTGTAGAAACATTTTGCAGAGTTCTAGTGATAGGAAAAAGGGCAATGAGTGTCAGCTGGAACATAGGAGGTTCCGCATAAATATGAGAAGAATCTTCTCACAGTGAGGGTGGCAGAGCACTGGAAGGGGCTGCCCAGGGGGGTTGTGGAGTCTCCTTCTCTGGAGATGTTTAAAACCCACCCGGACATGTTCCTAGGTGATCCTGCTGTGGTGGGGGGATTGGACTAGATGACATTCTGAGGTCCCTTCCAATTCCTAATGTTCTGTGATTCTGTGATCTTCCTGATCTTCAAGAAACAGGACAAGGACTGAGCAGCCTAATAATACTTTGAAATGTTTGTCCCCCTCCCCAAGCCTCTCCCCAGCGTTACAGTCAGAAGCTGAGTAAGAGCCCTTGCTTCATGTGTGGTGGGTTTGCATACAACCTACACCACTGGCTTTAGTCTGACAATTCAGAAGGTACTGCAGAAGCCTGGAGAAGGCATAATTTCTCCCATTTCATTACTGAAAACAAGGGAAAGTGGTGAGAGATCTGTGAGCGTGGCTTTAATGATCTGCAAACATGGCACAGTGATTCAATATGAGCCAGAAATTAGTAAAGCTGAGTAGCAAGATGCACTCTCTTTTAAAAACACCACAAAATCATACTGTAATTTTGTATAATTACTGATCAGTTGCCATTGATTTGTGCCTCAAATTTGCCACCAAAGGGCCAACTAGAATTTAGCCTGAGCATCAAGCACACACTGGATATCTCTGTAACAGGATGTACTAAATAATTATGTAAGATGCAGCTGAACTTCAGGATCATGGAGGCTTCTATCATGGGAAATTGTAAAGTAAGAGCATGAGTTTGTAGAAAAATCATTTATCCTGAAAACATTTTTTCCCATGAGGCAAGTCTCATCTTTTGCTAAACATGTGACTCATATTTACCCCGTTGGAAAGACAAGGGTCCAGTTAACTCAACAAAGTTTTGGCATTTAACCAAAAAGCCTCAGCTCAGACACTGAGTGTCGTGGGCTCCTTCATTTGCTAGAAAAACAGGACAGGTCTCCACTAGTGGTCCGGTGCCTTATGAATGCAAATCTATTCTTTCCTGACTGCCATCACAGGCATTGACCTTTTTAGTTCAACTTCTTTCTGCCTTTATGAATGGGAACACAAAATGTAGGAAA
>JAOXOE010000765.1:14042615-14067029 GCA_028565055.1 Phoeniculus purpureus | reverse complement strand
CCTTCTCTGGAGATGTTTAAAACCTGCCTGGATATGTTCATGTGCGACTTGGTCTAGGTGATCCTGCTCTGGCAGGGAGATTGGACTGGATAATCTTTTGAGGTCCCTTCCAATCCCTAATGTCCTGTGATTCTGTGATTCTGTGACTGGAGGTTTCCTGGTGCAGCCCTATTTCTTATAGGTTTGCAAATGTACATCACTAATTCTTTATCTCACTGCTGTGTTATTACGTGATGGGATTGCCTGTGGAAAGCAGGGGGCATAACTGCAAAACGTTTTGTTCTAGTGTATTTAACTGCTGCATATTTTTCTCATTAATAATCCTGTTTCCCTGTCTCTCTGAAACACCTCCACAAGCAGAAAATAGATTGTCAAAATCTGGACATGAATTACTGGAAAATCAACCTTGGTTTTAGACAAAATCATCTAGAAAGAGCGAGAAAACACTGACTATTTTCTGAAACACAGAGAACACATTTTAGTATTGGGTAAGGACTCTCATGGTTGTCTAAGTAGTTTCAAAGGCCAGTATAAACATAGCAAAAGGAATGAAAAAACCTCATTGTTCCCAAACCACTGTTAGACTGTGGGAGAGCTCCCTTTCGCTTTCCAGTAGAGGCTGAGTGCTCTTCCCAAACACTGACATCAGTCAAAGATGTTTAGCAACTTTTGCAATTACATCTTCACAAACTCAGACTACTTCTACAAGCACAAATATCCATCTTTAATATTTATTGCACAAGTACTTGAATAACTGATAAGTTAAACTGAAAGGGACTCAGCTGAAAGTCTCAGCCAGGTAATAGCCTGTCTGGGACCTGGGTCACTCCACTGTAGCTGAACTAGTGCTGTGGAAAATATGTACGAGGTAGCAAAGATATCTTCTGAAGTGTCTTAGCTTCTAAATCTTGATTGAAAGACAGTCTCACCCAAGTCACAGGTTTTACCTCCTCCCTTGCTATTTGAAGGAATGGAAGTAGAGGCCAAGACTGCTTATGCACAGGGCATCACAAGGACACGCCGTCAACTGAAGGGTTTGAAGATAAATAGCAGTAATACCGCTGCTGCGTAAAGCTGTCATAAGCAATATTCCCAAGTGAACAAAGCGAGTAAAATACTGGCTTTACACAGAGCAGTATTCCTGGGAGCAGACCCCTAAATTATTCCTTGGGGTATCTTGCTGTTACAGAGGTGTGATGGATGTCCATGCATTAGCGGTGCCATCTGAAGCCATCGGAAGTGTTGACACAGATGAAACATTTTGATTAAGTGCTACTGTTCAACTTTATGTATTAAAAACTGTGCTGGATGGAGAAGCAGAACTCTCACCTTTGTTCTGTCTTTATTCATATTCTTACCATGCGACAAAAATAGAATAAAATAGCTGGAAAGATTAAACTGGTCTCTGCACTTTCATCTTTACTGGAGGCAGGGCCTTATTTGGTGGCAGCAGATCCTTCGAAGTCTCTGAGTTTCTATCTAAGTAACTACTTGTCAATGCTCTCTTTAAGGTGTAAGTCTGCAGTAGACATTGTGTCTGTGCAGCACCTTGCACCATAGATGCTGTTCATGTGTAGGTCTCCTAAGTCATAGGTGTTTCTTTGATGTTTGTACTGAATAGATGAAGATGATTCCTCTTTTCTTTTGCCTAGCCTTCTTGTGTGACATCCTAGGAGAAAAGTCTGCTAATTAGGAGTGGCTCTTCTCATTTGCTCCAGAAATTACTGAAGCTCTAATGAAGAGCTTATGAAGGACAGTTGATTTGCACAGTTTTGGGAACTGAACCACAGAACATTACACAGGTCAGAGCATTGGGATGTGCTAATATCTGTCGTCTTTGACACAGTTGTGTTGCCAGGTTTATAGAGAGCATTTGCTGCTGATAATGGTTTAAGAAGAGGAGAGGAAATGTCCCAGTACAGCATAAATTAATATACAAGGCAATAGCTGTAATGAGGCTGTAAAACTAAACTCAGTGCCCTCAATCAGAGCTGTATGTTCTAACTTCCCATTTTCAGGGATCTGATTGTACTTTGTTTTGATGGCACTTGAATTAGGGAAAATGATGGGAAACTGGGGCTGCTAGAATTTCGCAAGTAGGTATTCTGTGCTGACTTCACCTGGAGAAGGACAAGACAAGGACGATATAAATGTTGGGAAGCATAATGTAGTAATTGCAGTATTTTGAATGGAAACAGCAGCGACATAAGGTCTATATATTACAGCAATTAAACACGGATATGTAAAAAGGAAAGAGTAAAGACTTATTCAGTAAAATATATTAGTCATTGGCTCTGTTCCCTTGATCATAAACTATATGATGAAGACAAATCTCAGTTTCAGTGAGTGTATGAAAGCTCACTGAGAATATTTCAAGAAAAACGCTGAAGGATTTGGTATTTCAACACCCAGTGGACTAGATATTGGATTGAATTTTGGCACCTGAGTACCATTGATACAAGGGATAGCTGAATACTTAATAAACCAGAAGAGCCAAGCCAAATCCATAATGGACATCGAGAGCAATACAGGCTGTCTGAAAAACAGTGTGCTTGTAGGCCAAGGAGAGGAGTTTAAGGACTTTGAGCTCACAGATTAAGAAATGGGAGCTGCAGTTCGAAGGATAGTAAAAAAAACTCAAGTAGAAGATGACCAAGGTACCTCTCAGATGTATCTTTGAAGTTCTGTGCTAATGATTCTATGATTCTCTGATTCTATGTTGACAGACATGGCTACCAACCCATGTTTGATGATATATATTCTCTGCCTGATCACATGTGTTCATGTGTTCTCCATGCTTTATAAAATATTCAGTGTATTCTTACGCTTCCTAGATTATGTGTCTCAAATTAAGGCTGATCTTTCAGTGATTCACTTCCAAGTCCTGACCGTCTCCATGTAGCCACTTGTCATGCTTGAGAGATGAGGATGCTCATCACTGCAAGCTGCACAGACAGTTAATTCTGTGGCTTGAGTTGCTTGAGCTCTTCAGACTCCAAGGTTCCTGTCTGTGTTACCTGGCAGTGGTCCCACTTCACTCCAAGGCAACCACAGGCAAAAGCAGGCATCACTTCTCTTCTTTGAATTCTGTCTTTACGATGGTTATCATAAAACAAAAACACTAATAAAAACAAATATCTTTACAATCTATATCTCTCATGACATGGCTTGTGTGCCCCTGTTAGGCTTTAAGAGCTGAGCAGAATATGTGAGTTTAATTTGTGTGTTTTCTACAGAAAAGTTTGGGCTTGAAAAGTTTGGATTCGTGAGTGTTTTTTTTAAACCTTCCCTTTAGCTACACGTTCTTGGTTAAAACATAGTAGGGGTCACTAACTCACAATGTTAATGATTCCCACATGGGAAGGATGGGGGACCAAGGTGAACTGTCTGAGTAATAGTGACTCAAGTGGAAGGCATGAGGATCCAGACAGGGACCCACAACAGTCCCCATCATGATTGGACCCCAGCCAGCAACTAAGTACCACAGAGCCATTCGCACATTCCCCCCACTCAGTGGGATGGGGAAGAGAATTGAAAAAAAGAAGAAAAACTTTGGGTTGTTATAAAGACAATTTGATAGGACAGAAAACAAAACCAATAATAACCACAATAATGATACTAGTATTAATATTGCAGCGCAAATAACTCTAACACACCATACAAGTGATGCACAATGCCATTGCTCACCACACGCTGACAGATGCCCAGGAGTGTCCCCTGTCCAATTCCCCCCAGCTTAACTGGACATGATTTTAGAGCCACAAAGATGATGAAAGGAGTGAAACATCTCTCTGATGAGGAAAGGCTGAGGGAGCTGGGTCTCTTGAGCTTGGAAAAAAGGAGACTGAGGTGTGACTTGATTAATGTTTATAAATATATGAAGGGTGCATGTCAGGAGGATGGAGCCAGTGTCATCTAATGATAGGACAAAGGGCAATGGGTGTCAGTTGGAACATAGGAGGTTCCACATAAAGGACTTCTTCCCAGTAAGGGTGACAGAGCCCTGGGCAGTTGTGGAGTCTCCTTCTCTGGGGATGTTTAAAACCCACCTCGATGTATTCCTGTGTGACGGGATCTGGGGGATCCTGCTGTGGCGGGGGAGATTGGACTAGATGATCTTTCAAGGTCACTTCCAATCCCTAATGTTCTATGATTTTGTGATTCTATTATATGTTACGACCCTTTGGCTCATTCAGGTCAGCTGTCCTTGCTATGCCCCTTCCTGGATTTTTGTGCACCTCCAGTCTTCCCTGGCAGGGCAGTATGAGAAGCCGAAAAGTCCTTGACTTAGTGTTAACACTGCTCAGCAATAACTAAACCATCAGCATATTATCAACATTATTCTAATCCTAAATCCAAACCACAGCACTGTACCAGCTACTAGGAAGAATATTAACTTTATTCAAGCCAAAACCAGGACAGTCCCTGGAGAGGGGAAAGCTATTTGGATCATTCTCTCAATTATTTTTCCAGCCTATTGAACTGTCTAAAGTACAGTTTCTCAAAAATATATAAATAAAATTAAAACCAGAGAGAATAAATGAAAATTGGGGCCTCTGTTCATCTCATCTAGCATCATGGCTGATCATGCCCAGGAGAAGCATGGCTTTATGACCATGGGAGAAGATAATGATGTGCTGAAAACTTGTGCATGTACAGCCCTGTTGCACACAAAATGGATTCCCTAAGTGATGTATCATTACTGTTAGCAAAATAAATAGAGGTAGGAGAAAGGCGAGCGATGGCTCTTGTTAACTTGGTGTCTTTACACAGCATGGAGGAGCTACCACTAGGGATGAAGGCAAGGGATAAAGGCAAGGTGGGTAGGGGGGTAGAACAACTTATTCTCCTCACAAAAGCTGTATCACAACTGAGGACTGTTCTTGTTCATCTAACCAGTTGAAAGAAAGTGCACTCCCAATATGTAGTGATGTAAACATATATCAGACGAAGGTTCTCCTATCCCAGCCTGAATCCTCTTAACTTGCTGTCAGTGCTTTGAAAAACACCCTTATCCATGCCTGAGCCTCTGAGAGGAGACAAGATCGCATGCTGCTCTGTACAGTCCTTCTCAGGCTCTGCAGACCATATCCATTACATTGTAGATCATATACAGCAGTTAGGTACCTGAGTTTTGGAGCATATATTTACTTGCCCATCATTAGTGAGATTTGGTTTCCCAGCTCCTGTTCTCTGTGACTTTTTAAGGAAAATAAGGCAAAGAGACAAGGTACAGTTCTGCACATTTGCCTTAAATACCAAGATTATTTTTGCCCCTATTCATCCCATTGTATTTTAAACACCCAGCTCACAGATCTAGGCATCTTATAAGGCCCTAAAAGCCAGTGAAGGTGTTCCATCTCACTCTAGATCTGTCTTCTTTTTGAGATTCTCATTTGTCCCTACTGACTTCAGAGTGTAGATTTATTTAGAAGTGTATGCACAGAAATGAGGGTTCTGTGGCACAAACCCCTGGATAAGCTTTGCTCTTGTGTATTTGGGTGCCCAGAAGAGAAGAAAAGCAGCTGAATTTCTAAGGCTATGTAGAAACAACTAGCAAGGTTACCTTTGCTATATTCCTGGCTGTCCATTGGCTTAAGTGCACTATGGCTACTCATTTCAGCTCCCTAGACCCTGTGCTCAGAGTCCCCCATGTTAAAAAGGAGGTTAATATTACTTTCTGCCTTTCTCAATATTGAAGTGCACAAATGAATAATGCTGCACAAATCTCACTGGAACCACAGCTGTTTTATTATCTCTCTATGGCAGAAGCCAGAGCCACTGAGGCTGGATGAAACCTCTGGAAGCCATCTAGTCCAACGCCCTCACAAAGGGCTGCATGAACATATTTATTCTGAAAGAAGAAACAACAGATTCATGTGGTCAGGGCTAAAGGCAGAAATGCAACTGTAGGTGAGATGTCCTATTCTTCCATTCTACTTTGTTCACTCACTAGCATGAGACCAGGACACCTCTGCTCCTTTACAACCAGCAAGGACTGGAAATAGATCGTAGCATGGCTCAGATAAAATTCCTCCTGAACCCTTCAACCTCCACTTTCTAGAGTGTGCTTGCTTGCAAAGGTGACTCATTAAATATGAAGCAGAAAGCAGCAATTTGGTGTTCTGAACTTGTCCCCTACCTTCCTGACAAACATCTCTGCAAGTCACATCTTGCACCATGTCACACAGATGGCTGGCAGGCCAGCTCCTGCATCTGCACAGCACCAGGTTGACAGCTCTATCACACACTGAAATGAGATGCCTGGAGAGCTGTATCTTCAGCTACACCTTCCCATGGGTTGGAGAAACAGATTATATTTTCATGGCTTTGAAATAAACTACCACATGTAGCTTGCAAAGCAAATAATACAGTTTTTATTCAATCATTTAACTGAGGAGGACTACGGTTTAACTTGAAACTATTGAAGAGGAATGTGCCACGAGCAAATAGATGCATAGGCTGGCTACCTAATTTTGGAGGAAAAAGATATGAAAACAATTTCATCCTGAAACATTGCTCATGTAGAGAAGTTTCCAGGATCTGCTAAAGCAGACCTACAGCAGGATGCTGCTGTGCAGGATAGATGCTAGACAGAGAGCAGACTGAGAGCAGCAGGGGTAATCAAATCTTGGAAGAGCAGCCCAGAGAGCCAAGGGAATTTCTGCACTTAGAGGTACCCGGACTTGGCTGGAAAAGGTCCTGGGCTGTGCTTGTCCTGGATGGTAAAGGCCTAATAACTTTTCAGGCAGAGGTAACCTTGAATTTGGCCCCTGCTTTGAGTCAGGGCTTGATCAGATGACCTGTAGATGTCCTTTTCGACCTTAATTATTCCATGATCCCATGAATCCAGGCAAGGTCAGCAGTAAAGCGACTTTCTATTTCTGTGCTTCTATTTTCCTCCCTAACAGCCTAATCAGTCCATTTTGCTTGATGCATGATGTCTCTCACTGTAAGTCTTTATTATGCCCAACATGATGAAGATCTTGACCAAACCCTCAAGGTGCTATAACAGCAGTTACACCCCTATGGAAAGTAGAGGAATCCTTCAGCTGGTGCACAGCTGGCTTTATAAATCTAAAAAAACCTACGAAAACAAATATAATGAGCACACAGTTAGATTTTTCCCTTCATATATTGTTGGAAGGTCTCTAGTGATCTATGCTTACACACAAGAATGAAAAATGCATCAGCTCTGAGAACAGAGTGGTGGTACCCGCATGGGCATGTTAGGTATGAAACAGTTGCACAGCATGAAGACACATCTCCGATTCAAAGACTGCAGAAAGAGTAGCTGTGTTGAGGATTCTTAGAACAGGTTTGGCACATTTTGCTAAATCAGTCCTGGCTCCAGCACTCTCCCAAATGTCTCACAGCCCTCCCATGTCATTAAGGCTTTTACACTGGGTGTTGATTGCACCTGCATGTTTTCCTGCAACAAGAAAAACTGTGTCTTTAAAATAGCTTTTTACTGTCTCAGAATGTCAAAGAACACAAGAATAAAATAATAATAATAATAAAAAAAAGAGAACTGGAACTAGGTTGTCAAACATAATCACAAGGTATATTAAAAAGTTAAACCCAGCTTGGCGCTTTGAAAGCGAAGCACCGCGGGAAGCCGAGGATGCGTTGTCCCTTGGCTTTATGTCACTTTTTGAAAAGGAACGCTGTAATTGAGTAATCAGCTTGCTGGTTGTCATGGCAATGGCTGCGGCTGCTGCAGGGAAGCAGCCCTGGCACTTTGTTCCACCCACCACTGCTGCCCCCCACACCCCTGAGCTTGCAGGTGGTAGAGCCTGAGTGGTCACCAGAGCCCAGGACTCCGGCATCCAGCAGCGAAGAGGGATGAACATAACAGAGTGAGGCTGTGTCCCAGAGGAGTGTTTGAGTCACAAATCTGATGACACTTTCTGCTGTCGGTTGGTGACTTGGGGTGCGCTGTGAAGTCATTTAGCAGATGGCAGAGCTTGTGTGGTTTGGTTCTTTTGCTAGTGGGGGGCCCGGAGGGTTAATTCCAAATGCAAATGCTGTGCGTGAAGGGAAAAGTATGTACAGGATCCATACTGGGAAAGCTGTTTGTCAGTGGCCTTTACCTGGTGATTAACATCAGCTCATGCTGATCAGCGTTTAAACTTTTAACCAAAGGGCAGATCTGCAAGCAATAGGACGTGTGTGTATAGAGGAAAGAAGGAAAACAGGTAAAGTTGAGGTTTCTAAAAAGCACAAAGGAAAATGATTTCTTTTATCCGCTGTTGGAAATTCCCCTGCTGTTTCTCCCAGGGAATCTTCTCATTGGGAGCTTGAGAAAAGGTTTTTGAAAAGTAAAATAACTGTATTTTCTAGAGAGAGTGGTACATGAGACTAAATCACACAGTAAATGACAGATCTATTCAATTGAGAATAACTCCAAATCTTCCATTTTGTTGGCTCTCTTCATTCTTGGTGCTAAATTGGCATTCCCACACCAACCTCGAGCTCTCACACCCTCAAGTGCAGTCTCCAATCTCTGCACAGGGCTTCCTTCATCATACAGGGTGGAAACATCTTAACTACTTGAGCTCTGTGGTAGGGGTTGGACTTGATGATCTATTAGGTCCCTTCCAACCCTGGTAATACTATGATACTATGATGATGATACCCACATGCAAAATAGGAGAAATTGTGAACTGGGTGATACAACATTCCCAGTGAAAGGAGTTCCTGACCTGGGATCACCTCCAGAGCCACATCCTTAGGACAATATTGTTGAGGTTTTGGCCGTAGGTCCCTAGATGCAAACTGAACATCTTTATAGGAAAGCAGAAAATTCATCTCGATAGGAAAACAGATAATGCATTTAGATTTATCCTCCTTCAGGCACTGGGCTATGGTGGCTATTCCATACGCAGAGAACCAAGGCACAAACCAAAGCTCTCTAAACAGAGATCAGATAAACCGTGTTGATAATCACAATGCTGTCACACCACGAGAGCTCATTTGTATAAAAAAATCCAAACACATATCAAGTAAACCACCCATAAGAGACCAACAGGTCTCTTAGATTCAGGTTCTTTTAGATTGTTTTTAAGTCATAAAGCATCCTGGAGTTTCATATATAAGGCCTAAAGTAAGTGACAAATGAAAGACTCTTGTCTCCTTAGTGTGTCCCAAAATTAATCCCAAATTAATATTGAGTAATCTCAAATTAATATTAGTTCATTCATTTGCTGTCTTCTGCATAGCCACAACATGTTAACCTAATCCTGGAAATCAGTTCTCATTTCTTATCTGCTCCTACAAGAGCTAGTGGAGACTCCATGATGCTCTACTGTTTCTTCCTAGAGTTTTCATAAACACTACTTCTGGTCCTGCTCCTTTTTTAAAGGGTACAATGGTATGTGGTTAAAAGCTCTCTGAAGCTCAGAGACATCTGCCAGCACAGCATAAGAGAGTGAATATTAAAGCATTTAAGTACACTGTAATTCCTGACAGTGTCCTTTAAAAATTGGTCTTTGCATACTGAATAAAAATGTTCCCCCATTTGTAATAATCACATTTCCCTTTCCTTGTCTAAGTTTAGCACACTTTGTTTTGCACTTGGTAATGTCCTTAGCAGAATATGCCTTGCTCAAGTCTAGCAAGTTGGAGCAGTGATAGCAATTTTAATTAATCTCTGTAAGGTTCTATTTTGCATGAAGAAGGCTCAGCCTCTTTGACCCATTAATTAAATTGTGGAATTTACAGTTCCTTGAAAATGTTGAAGAAGCAAAAGATTAGACAGATCTGAGCTGCATTTGAAATGGAAATTGACACACATTGGCCTGTGGATAGGGAAGAGCTAAGCGACATGTTACAAAATGCTTTAAGTTCAACAGCCGTCCACGAAGCCAAACTGGAAACATGAATTTTTCGTGACAAAAATAATTTGGTAGCAAAGGACAATAGGATAGATCTTTAGGGGTAAATTGGCCAAGCCCCAGCAATCCCATCAGAAACTCCAGAAACCAAGAATTTGATTCCACACCTCTGTGAGTGAAACAATCTAAATTATTCCTCTTCATTAAGGAACTAAATCCTGATGTGATTGGGCAGTGACCTGGAGAAAGGCCAGATGATTAAGAAGATGAAGCAAAGACTGTGGGTCCTTCTGGTTGCAGCTAAGCTACTGCCTCCCAGTATGGCTGCAGGCAAGTGACTCCCACAGCTTGTGCTGCGAAGGAAACTGCAGAGGTGGACGTAAGCACCAGGCTTTTATTGTAATTCAAAATCTCTTGCGTTGCTGAGGTAGGGAAAGGAAATATTTCATCAAAAAAGCAGTTGCTTTTAGTGTTAAATTCATTGATAAGGCAGCTCAAATTCCTTTAAATTCTTTCTGTTGGTTAGTAGCAAAGAATCAGCTTAGTAAAACCAGTAGGTATTCCTTCTGGGACTTTCTTGTGGAGTGTAGTAGAGAATTGTATGTACTTCTCCGTTCTGTCTTGTAATATTGAATTAATTAACACAGGGGTCTGCTGCAGATCCCACTCAGACAGCTGGAACTCTGACTTACGTAAAGCACATTAGCGATGGAGATACATCTCTCATATCACTACTACTCGTTTGTATTCTCAAAGAATTCAAAACCTCTCTAATAAATGCACCATAGACACCGAGTAAGAGATGCTGCCTGTCTCACAGCCTGCAAGCACTGACACCTCTTCACTCCAGAAAAACATCTCAGCTCTGAACAAAGTTCACATGTTTGGATTCACTTGGACTTGGGACTGCAGTTTGTGCCTGGCTGTGAGGTGAACTGGAAAGGAGGATCAAGCAGATCTGGGATTTTGGGAAGAGAGATACATAGCGAAATTGCAAATCATACAATTCCAATGCTGTGATTTTGGCTTTCTGTTGATTTCCTGTGTCTTCAGGGCTTGTATTAATAAAAATATGCTGTAAGTTAATTACATTTCTTTCATTTACTAGGGCTTTACACTTCTCTTTTCCCCAAAAGAGGCCATGAGAGACCTGTACTCAAATTGCAGCTGAGAAACTTCATATCAGCAAAAGTAATTTCTTCACAAAATTTAAATTATTTCCAGAATTTAATTTTAATCTATTTGCTTTTCACATCCACAGATCTCTGTGGATTTATTTCTGTACCAGACACACATACATGCCCTCCTACTTCCATTCCTCATATCCCCTATTGCCACCCTGTAGGCACACCAGGGCAGGCACATACTTCTCTTGGACTAGTGTCCAGGCAGATTAGACGTGCAAATATTTGGCTTTGTACTATTTGAAGGCTGAAACTACAGATGCATTGGGACAATCATTCAAGAAACTTGATTTTGTATATGGATTAAAAAATATTAGAGTGAAGGTCCATTCTGCATGATTCAACATTTGTTTTCCTAAAATCTTTCCTAAATATCCCCCTCCCTCAGGCAGTGATGCTTCCAGGATTTCTTCAGCTGGTGATTATGTCTAGGACAAGCCTGTGGCCTCCCTATTCTTGGCATGGCAGTATTAATGATTCTTACAATAACATTTATCCACATCTTAAACCTTCTTGGCAGCACTAAATCATCTATCATCCCACATATACAAGCTGGCTGATGGATGTATGCAAATGCATAGCAGTAGGGAGAGATGTTTTAATATACAACATCAGTAAATTACTGAGATTACTGCAAGAGGAGAGAAGGCATGATGACTTGTTCTGTTGTTCACTATAAATATCCAGGATAGAGTAGTGAAGTGATAGGCAGGCAGGTAGGTGTTTGGGGTGCCTATCTAACCAAGAATCGAAACTACCAATAAAATCCTGTATTAACGAAATATTTTTCTTTGTAGATTCTCCAGCTACATGAATCCTGCCCTGTTTTCAAGTTTCCTTGGTTTCTAATTTAAGTGAATAAAGAAATAAACCTTTCCATTGGTAGACTTAGGTTAACGGTTGGACTTGGTGATCTTGAAGATCTTTTCCAACTTAGATAACTCTATGTGATTTATATGTCCCTCCTACAAATCACACTGAATCACACAGAAAATTAGGGATTGGAAGGGATCTCAAAAGATCATCTAGTCCAATCCCCCTGCCACAGCAGGACCCCCTAGATCAAGTTGCACAAGAACATGTCCAAGAGGGTTTTAAATGTCTCCAGGGAAGGAGATTCCACAACCCGCCTGGGCAGCCACTTCCTGGGCTCTGTCAACCTCACCGTGAAGAAATTCCTTCTCATATTGAAGTGGAACCTCCTATGTTCCAGCTTACACCCATTGCCCCCTGTCCTATCATTAGATGACACTGAGCAGAACACGGCTCCATCCTCCTGACACCCACCCTTCATATAAATGCTTGTACTGTGGCTATGAGCTTCTGCATTGTGCTCGCACTGAGAAAAACACGAGTGTCCGTGTTTGAGTGCGAGACTGACAAATTAAGCCCTTCTGTTGCTCCGCAAGGCAGAGCTGCAAGGTGGGAGCCTGCTGCAGCACTGCCAGGGAAGGAGGGGATGCGGTGGGATGGAGGAGGCATTTCACTCCTGCCAGGTCTCCAAGAGCGTCTCCGGAGCGGTGGCAGCTCGGGCTATACGCGGAGAAGGACAGCAGGTGGCGCTAAGGAGCGCACGGATTGGCCGCGGTGACACGGCCCGGGGTCTCCGCGGCTGCTGCCGTCCCTGCGGGACTGGAGCTGCAGCCCACCGAGCCTTAGGATGTATGAGTCCGCGGGTAGGAAGCAGCGAGTAGAAAGCAGTGGCCAGCGTCACCTTCCTAATTTCTCCTCAGCTATTAGCACAGTTTAAGGAATGGGGAGGAGTCTCCTCGCACTTGGAAGTGCAGTTTCAGCTTTAACCCTGAATTGTTCAAGAAATTGGAAAAAAATCCCCACCCTGAACGTCAACACTCCTACAGAAACCCTACAGTTCTGGAATAGATTATAGCAGTTTGCAGAAAACTGCCTATTTAATTCTCCCTGTGAAATCCTTTTGGACTTCTCCACAGAGGAAACACTTGCATGATTGAGCTGAAAAATAAATTCCCAGAGTTGGATCTGAGCAGGACAGGAGAACTCATTTTCAATACTTTTTTTTTGCCCTCGGTTTGTTTTTCTTATTATTATTTTCCATTCAGTGGGGGATTCTTTTCCCCATTCTACTCAAGATGCTTTTCTGCTGTTATTTTTATTTAATTGTCTGCTTTGTGAACCAATATCCAAGTGCTTATGGGAAAAGATTTATGGCTCTGGAAGCAGAAGATTTGCTGTCAATTGGGTTGCTTTGCAAACTGAGACCTGTGCCTGAGCAGGTCAGCAAAATGGATTGCATAAAAGAAAGATACTTATAGCAGTTTTGAGGATAAAAGTATGAAAGGAAAGGGAGATAGGAGGCTGGGTACATCTGCTATTTATTTCTACAATTACCAGCTGACTGTACTCTGCATTTCAAGCAGATTAAGGTCTTCCTTCTCCTTTTTAACAGTAAAAAATCTGTTCATAGATATTGCACCAGGACTTGGAGGTTTATTACACTTTGTGTCAGTGAGTGCGCTTTATAAAGTAGAATGAAATCTCTGAAGTGACTATCAGAACCCAGCCTCCTATGCACAACAATAATAAAAACGCTCAGCACTTATGCTGCTTTTGATTTGTTAAAGCTTTCTGCAGACTGTAAGTACATTGCCACAGGAGACTTTTCCATGCTACATATGTTAAGGGCACCGTAGCTAGCAGGTAGTCTTTTCCCAGCACTCATGTTTACTGGTTGCAGGCAGCTGGCACAGGCTGTGGGAAGAGGCAGGTGCTGTGAGAAGGGGCTTCGCTCCAGAGCAAGGGCACAGCTGCTGACTGTGCACCATCCCAATGCAGATGGCACTGCTGGCTGCTGGCCCAGCCTTTGTCTATGTAAACCTGAGCTGCTGGCTTCCAGAAGTGGTCTGAAACCTCCTACACTTGTATTTTAGACAAATCTTATTTAAACCCTGGATCACACAATAAGGGTACAATCTTGAAATGGCCTGTGGGCTTGGCATCAGGTCACAGTTCCTACCAAATTTGGCATAGAAATGAAGCCTGCATCTGGGGCCCAGGCCATATGTGAGGTTTTCTCTATGTAGCACACCAGCTGCTGGCCCTACCTGTAGCCTCAGCTACAATGAGGATGTGCAGGGGCAGTGTGTTTGGCTTCAGTATTGCTACTGAAACCCAACGCAAGCACAGCTCTGCTGTCAGGGCTCATTGTCTGTTTGAGAAATATCTGGGGGCCAAAGAGAGTTAAAGTGAGTAAGCTAATTGGAGAAAGTATTAGATCAATATTTCAGGAAGCTAGCTGAGGTGAGACAGCTATAACTTGGACCAGGCAGTTGAGCAGAAGAGCAAGTGGCGAAGTAGTTCTGTGTTTACTGAGGTGACACTATTGCCAGGCAGTCCCTCGGTTGAGTGACAATTTTTAGAGATGTACGTGTACTTCCTCCAAAATAGAAGTTTGTAACAGACCTTGAACTGGGGAAAGCCTTTAGGCCCTTTTCTTAAGACATTCTTTCAACATCAAGCTCAAGACAACAGGTTTCAGCTTTGGCATGCATCACATTCAGAGGGAGACTTGGAACATCAGGTTCTTGCTCACACTAGGAAAAGCTTCAACAAAGGTTTTCCCAGAGCACCTACAAAGCAGCAGCCCAGAGTTGGCACATTTCATGGAAACTTTCACAAACCTTGCTCTTCTCTCTATGGAGCGGGGTTGACTTTGCCTGACATCTGCTCACCCAGGAATAAGACCTGTTACTAGTGTGGAAAATCAATTAGAAACTTAGCACTCAGTCCCCCCCCCCCGCCAAAAAAAAGAAGAAAACTAAAAGCTGCTTGTCTACTTCTGACAATGTGTTAAACAATTTTTCAACTAAAGGCTTTATTGCTGAGGTGACCTCCCATCCTGTAAGGAAAAGAGAGTCCGAGATAGGAAACATATGCTATAGATTTCTACTGTCAGTATTAATAAGATCAGGCATAGAGCAGTATCTGCATAAGAGTAAAACCACAACTATGTAGCTGCAAAGCTGCTCAACCTCAAATTAGGGTGAAAGGGTTTTCCCGTGTGACCAGTAGACTTCGAATTTCTTATTCACTGACAATATTTCCTGTAATTACCTGGCACTTAGGAAGTCTCCTCCATATATCCTGGTTGCCATCACCATCTATTGAAGTGAGACTTCAAAAAACTAAATTTATAGCAGTGAATGCTTTTCTTGGTTCCTGTTGGTGATCACAGATAGGTCTGTTTTCTGCCTGTTTTTCCATCTGTGATTGACTTTTGTATTTTTTTTGCCTGCGCTCATGTGTGCTTACATATATGCAGTTGTGTGAGTTCTCGGAAGGCAAAAGAAACCTCTTATTTATTTCTGCTTGCCAGCTAACCTTTTAAATCAGAAGAGATCACTTAATGACAGCATCAGGCTTGAAAGCACTACTCGTTCTGCACCCACCAGTTTGACTCATGGCCAGCCTGACTCAATCTTTTCAGGAAGACAGGAGTTCCCAGGGGTGTGCTGGCCTCCAGCTTTTAGATGAATCCTTAAAAAGAAATGAAACAGAAAAAGGTCTCTTGACACTTTCAGTTTGCCATGACTCCAGCTTTGGTGAGCAGCACCTTATCCTCATGTTGTCTGAAGACCATTTCTCCTAAAAGAGTCTAAGATGAAAAGTGTGAGAAGCATTTACATGAGTTAGTAACGTAACAGTGAAGGTCAGGGTGTACTCAAGATTGGTTGCTGCATAGTGCAGAAACAACCATACAAGCCTCAAACTAACGCATTTGGGTACCAACAGCAGTGTAGACACAGCAGCACAGAGATCAGTGCAGGCTGCCAAACTCACTGATGAGGCCAGGTAAATGAGCTGTGTGCAGGGTTTCATGCTGCTGTAGCTTGATTGACTCCGCTCCCTGAGGTAGGAATCACATTTTCACACATTCCAGAAGTGCCTCAGGTAACCAGCCTGCCAAATAAGCCTCATGATGTGAAGATGTTCAGACAACCCACAGAAAAATAGGAAAGAGGTCTTGGGAAGCAGAAGCCATTGCAGGAAGTCAGCAGAGAGCTGGTAGGTGAAGGCTTCTGGCATAAATATGCCCTTGTCTTAAACATTCCTGCACATAACTTGTAGCGTACACTTGTGAAAAATACAGATGGCCTAGGACATCAACACACTGCAGCAGCTCTGTGGTACTGTACAGTGGATGCTCAGGGTTGTATTTTCAGGAAAAGTTCTGTCTTTCTGGTGGTTGAAGAGGTTTCTGCACACCCTTGTTTACAAAATGTGCAGGGATGAGGTATCCTGCTGTGATGTGATACTGCTTCCTTTTGTGTCATTTAATTTCCTTTACTCAGTCTTGCCCCATATTTTTTTC
Organism: Phoeniculus purpureus; assembly: GCA_028565055.1. NCBI lineage: Eukaryota > Metazoa > Chordata > Aves > Bucerotiformes > Phoeniculidae > Phoeniculus > Phoeniculus purpureus. The sequence continues at coordinate 14,050,662 of JAOXOE010000765.1, read as the reverse complement.
ATTTGTGTGCTTCAGCTCCAATTTCCATTGACTTTTCATTTCCTGTGAGTTTAACTACAAAGTCATCTGTCTTGGAAATTTCTCTGGAGAGGGAGGCTTTATATTCCCCTCCAGGTTGCTTTATTATTTAAATAAAAGCAATTAGTAAGTGAAAAATCTCTGTTTCTTGATACCGAAACCTTTATTTGAAAAAAATATTTGCTGTATATGTAAGGTGTTATCATCTACTCCATTCCTATAACTTTCCATAGGTAGTAATAGAAGAAAATTTCCTATTTGGAATTTTTTTTAATTCTCAGAGACATCTGTCATAAAACTTCCATCACTAGTGTGCAGGAGGATCACTACTTTTTCCCCCATCACATTAACAATGTCAGTTGTTAGACTTCAAAAAGCAAAACACACGTGGCAGCTGGGTGCCAGGAATTTTAAAAGTCTGCCCCTGTGTCTTTTGCATCTAAACTCTGCTGTCAGGTTTCATTGCAGGAATTTTTCACTGATCCATTTTGTTGTCTTTATTGCTTTCTTTTCTGATTTTTCTTGCCCCTCCCTCCCTTTTTTTCTGAAGTACATTTTAAGCCTCATGCTGCATCTGCCTTCACAAATGCAATAAAGCAGTTTAAAAAAATATACCTTTATCTACTAACACGCTAATTTTATTTCCATCCACATTTCAAAAGAGCAAACTCATTTTCAGACAGAAAATGTCTATGATGCCATTTTGTTAAACTGTGGGGAGCATGCTTCAGCCTTTGGCAGCGCTGTTAAAAAGATAAACCTATTCTGAAGCATTAATCTTTACCCTTCACGCATAGAATAGTCTGCATTAGTACCCTGAATGCATGAAATGTCCAGACACTGGTGAAAACTCCAGCATGTTCTCCAGGTTACTCAAAGATCACTCTTGAAGATTTTTGGGAAATTTAATGAGAGAGGACCATGCCAGGCCGATGAATACTGCTGCAAGATGCAAGAATAAGTTCAGTCTCTCTCTTTTCTTTTGGTAGCAGAAAACTTCTCATCCAGGTGGGACGTGGAAGAGTACAAGGCTCTTGGGTGCAACTGAAGATAGAGGCTACCTGCTTCATGCTGACACTTTCTCTGGCCAGACCAGCCAAACAAGTTGCTTGAACATTGCCCAGATCTGTATCAGCATATGAAGCCACAGGTGTTCCTGCAGCTACTCTGGTGTTGCCCTGAGACTGTCACCTCATGTGCCAGGCAGGAACATTTCTCATGCTTCACTTGGACCCTCCAAGGATCCCGCCATAGTGATCATAACAGCAGGTGTGGGAAGGTGAGAAGAGGGTACGATGGCATGTTTGTGGCCTCTAAGCTCTGCCATTCCTAAGTTTTCAAAAAAGCTGCTACAATACTAAGGGCATCTCAACAATCTTGAGACCCAACCATAATGGTTTAGTCATCCTAAACATAAAAGTTGGTTCCTTCTCTCTTATTATTCTCCCCTCATCTAAAAAAAAATATTATGGTTTTTCATTTTTATTTGTACTTTCTGAAGACTAATGCATTTCCCAGAAAAGGATTAAATCTCTCAAAGTGAGGTAATAAAACTGAAGCTGTAATGAAACTCACTGGATATACAGGGAGATATTTCATTTAGATATTGGAATAAAAATCTAGTTACATTCCTGATCAGAATAATTCATGGCCAAAATGCCTCATCCTGTTTTTAATTGTCCTTGTTTTTTAAATACAAGTTATAGATGGTTTGGCTAAATTATTGCCTGTCACACTTAGGTTGTGAATGGCTCCGTTGTTCTCAAGGGGCACTTCCAGTTTTTAGGGCAATTCATTTATTTATTTGGCTATACTAATAAAGAACAGATGCAGAGATTTACATTCTTATTCTGCTACTTAAAATGTATGAACTAGACGGAAGTGACAGCAAGGAACAACGAAAAAGAGCTTGTACAGAAGCTCTGAACAATATTCCTACTTTTTGACCAAGATTTGAAAAGAAAGAGCTTTTCCTTAAAGTTCTAAGGAAGAATACACTAGTTACATAACTAAGACACACTTCTGCTTTTCAAAAAATATCTAAAGTGCTTCATTAGACTAAGAATCAAAGCATCATGGCACATTTAACCTGATTAGCTAATAATGGTCTCTGTAAATACACTGTGTTTTGGGTTCTGACACAACACACTTGTTTCTACACCAAAAGGGGGAGAAGGTAAAGCTTGCTTTTTTCAGAGAAACATTGAAGTGCAATAAGCAAAGCAACTGTGGATTATTATGTGCTTTTCAAGCTAACACAGTTATGTTAGTTCTAGAAAACCTTGTCCCCCTCAAATAAAAAGGTTTGTAGTAGGAATTGGGTTACTGACTTCTTAACAAAAACAAAAGGGTGATTCCCCCCTCTGTCTATGCTGAAAGAAACCCCTTTCCATCAGAAACCGTAATGAAAGGTTATATAGCTACATGACTCTTTTCCTTTACCGCCACAAGAGGCACCCAGCATAGGTCAATTTGCTTTGCAGCTGCTTCTTCCACTCCAGGATTCACCTCCCGTTACCTTTACTACAAGCACTTGGCTTTGTTCTTCGCGTTCTCCAAACTAGCTCTTTACCCATTAACCAATACTGATGTAAAGAACCGCAGCAGCTCAGCCATCAGTCCCTGTTTCTCTCTGTTCCCACCAATAGCCACAGCTCAAGTCCAAATTAACCACTCAGTTCAATAAGTAATGGATTCAGCTATTCATTAGTGAATTAACTCCAAACATTACAAGACACCCAGGTCAAAATGATTAGAGATATCAATTCACTCACAGACAAAAGAATCAGTTTCTCAGATGACACATCATGCATTTTCCTATTGATTATTCTATCATTTCTCTATCAAATGCTTCTTAATTAGTTCATTATCTATTGCAGGTATGCACATGAGCCCAAACTGTTCCTACACTATTCCATCTGGTATCTTCCAATCTCCATGTTCTCATGTCTATTGTCCTTTCTTCTGTCCTTTCACAAACCACAGATTCTGCTCATTAGTTTACTTTCTAGCTGATCCATCACACTTTTAAACACCCTGTCTCTTTAGATGTGTAATTAGAATAATGAGATTTACTGTTGTTCGAGCTTGTTTGGCATTGACTTAGCTTCCAGACCTGATCAATATGGTCTTTCTTTGCCCCTAAACATTGACCGTGTTTTAGCGTTACCTTTAATAAATTACCGATTACTTCAGCACACAAGGTCTCATACAAAGCCAAAGGAAGAAGGGAAATCTTCCTCTACAGCTCCCGCATCTTTGAACCAGGAACTCTATTCACTCTATGTGTACTTGATATCTAACTATATCTGATATCAATATATGATATATTGATATACTAGGTATATCTGATATACATGTAATATATGAATATCTGAAATCCTATGTATATATCAAGATGTAAGAAAAAAATCCTTGTTCTTGGTATTTGGTGTGAGAGGGACCACTGCTTACTCATACAAACATAATGAATCTTGTGCTGGGAAGAAATGTGCCATTGACCTTGGTGTGAGAACTATATTCACTTACCTGGCTACATCTGAAAAAATGGAAAAGACCATCAAAGAGGCACTGCTGCTGAGTGAAAGCTTTCTATTTCTGCTCTTCTTTCTTTTGCAGCTGGACTGTTACACAGTTGTTGAAAAATTTTAGAGCAGCTTCCACGTAGTTGTAGTGATGAGAGTCCATTTGCTCTTCATTACCCGATACATCTTAAATTGCTTCCTGCACTTGGTAGCTCTGACGGACCATTGTTCACTACCCTATTGTTGTGTAAAAGCTGTCAGCTTGAATAGGGAGAAACTCACAATGAGACATTTCATAACACAACGAAAACAAACTCCAAACCAAAACACACCACGCAGCAGAAAGTAGGGACAAGAGCTTGAGCTGACTAATCATTTCAGATGCTAAACATCTTGCGAAACATCTGTTTGTCTCAGACTGAGAAGGAAAGATGTTTAAAACCGCCTGGATGTGTTCCTGTGTGACTTGATCTAGGTGATCCTGCTGTGGCGGGTTGGGGGGGGAGGGATTAGATTCAATGACCATTTGGGGTCCTTTCTAATCCCTAATGTTCCCTGATTTTGTGAAACAGGAGAGGTTTGCACAAGGCATGGCTACACCACCGAGTGTTGAAAGACAACACACCAGTGCAAGGCAAACACAAAGCTGCTGCCGTTTGCAAGACTAAATCAAGACCATATAATCTTCTGTTTCTCTGATGATAAGACTGTCAGGTGGATTGAAATGAGTGATGACAAAGATAGCGGACAAATACCTGGTGAACATAAGGATGTATCCAAAATTAATATTGTTAGGAATGGAAGTTCAGTAAAGGAAAAATTCTATCCCAATTTAATACTCTCAGCAAGAAAAGTGCCCTTTTCAGGTAATGCCAACTATAAAAACATGAAAAGAGCAGAAAATCACTGCACAGCTGGATATCTGCTTTACAACATTTACTGACACCAAATGCTTGTCTTCTTCTCAGAAAGCAATGAAAAACAACAGCAAGAACAACAAAATTAATTCAAATACAGGGAAGTAGTTGAGTTTGATTGCAGGTTCACACACACAAAAATAAAAAGTAAGCTTGCTGACCACTCTCTCAAGACATACAAATGCCCAGGTAAAATAAAACAAAAGACCAGAAGGTTTTTCACTTTAATTGAGGTATACTTTCATCGCTATGGAGTGAGGAGCTCTGCTTAGCAAAGGGGTAATATAATAACCCCTTCCAACTGTTCAACCCCTTCCAGTGTTCAAAACCCAGCAAAACAGAAATAAAAGTACAACATGATTTCGAAGACAAAGGCAGTATTTAAGACTATAAAAGAAAATAGAAATGCGCAGCAAAGAGGCTCACTGAGATATCTCCAGCTCTGTTATCAGTGGGGAATGATCAGGCAGGTGCACTCCATGGCATCTGTCACTGCAATTGGATTGTGATGAGCTTTATATAAAAATACAGGCTGCCTGCACAGCCAGTCTGTGCCTCGGCTGACCTCAGCCTGGTTGTGTTTGGCTATAAAGCCAAATTAAACTCACAGAGTTTAAGCTGAGGCTAACCAGCCCAGCCTTCCTGACTCCGGAGATGGATGAGTTATTTTGCTATTTATGTTTGGGAGATGGCCAAATGCCAAAACAGACTTCTTACAGCTGCTGTAGCCTCACCTCACTGCCATTTGTACACGGGTTTCAAATATTCCTGCAATGCTCAGGCAATTCAGCTTGCAGTACATACAGGTTGCAGCAGATAGAAAAAACTGCTCTGTTCCCAGGAACTTTTCATCTAGGATACACAAAACATCACACACGGTTTTTTTCAGAGCTGAGTCATGGCAGTAGAGGTGACACTTGGGCAGGAGCAATGCCCATGTTGGCTGTGGGCCCTGACAATTTGCAGCTGCCCTGGGAACTTCTCTAGGGTGCAGGGCAATGCTTCTATGCTCAAGTGCTAGCCTGCTTTGCAGAGTCCCAGGGAGTGCAGAGGGACCGAAAGATGTATGCTTTTCACTACCTTCCCATGGAGATTAGACAAGTACCCCACAACTGGAGAAAGGCTAAGAAAAAATTGAAACAAAGGTGGTACAGACTGAATGGAGATGAAACCTTCAGTCTGAGCATAGATGAGTCATGGAATTATTTGCTCAGTGTGTCAATATTTAGCAGTTTATGATCACAACTGGGTAAAGCCCCAAGCAACCTCATCTGTCCTTAAGCTGCCATAGCCTTACCTTGGAGAAGGAGATTGGACTAGACACCCCAAAGGTTCCTTTCAATTTGCTTTATCCTATGATTTCTCTTATTTTCTTCTTTGTCAGCCCTACTGATAGAAAAATTGTCATTAAGATGCTCTAAAAGTGAAATAATATCAATGTTAAAAATGCACAGCAGCATTGTAAGTATTATAGTTCAGAAGGATTATCTCTTGGCCACATGTGATTACTCTGAATAAAAGCTGTGTTGATATCTTTGTCATCTCCACAGGTATCAAAATCTCAAGAGATGAAGAAAACTTAGACAAAGTTTTCTAGATTTTAAACCCAGAACTTTAAGAGGCTTGAGAGAGGCAGTCATTGGAAAGATTAAGTGGGCAGCTGGAAACCATCTAAATGGGTTCATGAGATCCCTCATGTGTTATATGACTTGTTTTTGTAATTGCTGATACCTGCAAAACACAGAGCACTCTCAATGCTGCTCCTACAGTATTAGGGACCATGTTTTTACCCATGCTCTTTGAAATCCTTGCCCTAATTCTGCAGGTATGTAAGCAGTAAGTCAGCAGGAACGTGTCTAAGCCACAGTGCATCAACCCAAGGTTCTTTAGATACCTTTCAGTAGTCTATATGTCAAATCAGCAAAACTTGGATCACTAAGTATAAATATCTGACAGATTTATGAGACACGAATCCACTGAATAGAACTGTACCTTGAGACAAGGTGAAAAAGTCCATCTTCCTGGTTTAGATAAGTTAGTAAAACACTCAGAACTGGCAGAGCCAGACCTGTTCAGCCAGAAGTCCTACCCAGCTCCAGGACCTTTCTGCAATCTATGCATCGCTACCCACTCCTTCAACTGATCCTAGGTTTTAAAGTCTTCAAACAGTACAGAGAATCTGAATTCCTATTTCTCCAACAAAGTAATGCAAATGACATTAGGTGCTTAGCCAGCAAAATAGATAAAACAAGAGGGGAAGAAAGAAAACCCACACTTATTTTCTAAAATAAGTGGTTTGTTTTCTAAAACATCCATTGAGTGTCAATGTGCAGCAGAGAAAGTGACTTTTAGTTTCCTGGAAACATTTCTAAATGCCTTAAAGTGACTCCATAAATCTTTCTCCACAGTTAATGGAACTAAGAGTAAGTAGATTTTATCATAACTTAGAATTAAGCTAACCTAACAAGTAGGTCTTAATTGTAGACGTGAAGCTCTATTTCTCTATCAACTTTACAGGAAGACTTTGCATTGTGTGAACCCTGGGCAAGGGGCCATGCAGAAGGGCTGTTATGTTTTACCCCCTTGGAGTGTTTTAACAAACAAAGCACAAAACAGATGAAAAGGACAACTTGCCTCTATTATTATTTGTCACATTGAAAGGCAATACTGCAGTTTCCCATCTCCTCTTACTACAGGCTGTGGCTGTGTGTTGTGAGATACATACCCTTGATATTTCCCTGCTTTTATGATAACTGCAATATTAGCATTGCTAGTGCTGCTTTTCTCCCCATTGTTGCCCATGTAACATTTCCTTTAGTCACCATTTCCTGCAACAAATGCTTGGCTAGAAAAGTCTTATAAACCGAAGAAGCAAAGTGTCGAAGAGGTAGAAAAGAAGAAGTGAAGCCAAATTTGCTGTACTGTTCTCTACAGAAGCCCAACTTGCAGGAAATATTACTACCAGGCCCTGAGAAATCACCGCTGGGCCAGGACGACCAGTTTCTGGCAGCGAGGTAATGATGTAGAAAGGAGCAACCTGGGCTGAAACAGTGAAAATCTCTCAGTGCAGCAGGGCCACTGGCACGACTAAACACCCTAACCAATACCTGGGTAGAGTTGCTTAATTTGTGCAGCACGTGGCTGACCTCCCAGTGCCAAGAAATTAAAAACCAATCAGCTTTATTGGGCTGTCGATGCCAGGACAATCAGCATTCATTTCTGACAGCATATGCCCGTGCAGTGCTCTGACTCACACCACCATGTCTCCCCCATCCCCAGCTGCTGGTCTGCTCTCTAGGGAAATGGTAAGAGCCACAAACAGCAGAGGTGGTTGCTCCCGGGACTACAAAACAGACAGACGTGAGACGATCAATATGATCAAGCGAATGCTATTTATTAAGCATCAGACTGTCCCTTTTATACACAGCTGGGCAGTCCATGTGATACAAGTGCTTTGCTGATGGGTACAACAGATCTGTGCATATGTCTTAAAAGCTACTGACATTGGTTAAGTATGTCTGTCCCATGAATGAGTTAGTTTTCATTCCACAACCTGTTGTTTTCCTTCTACGTGCCAGCTCTCTCACA
>JAOXOE010000765.1:14019545-14042515 GCA_028565055.1 Phoeniculus purpureus | reverse complement strand
AGGGAAAACTGCTTTTGGCATCAGCAAGGACACTAGTTTAATCCAGGACAGCTATTCCCACATAAATATATATTCCCTTTATATCTCAGTGTGCACGGCCGTACTTTCTCCTCTAGATGACACTGTGTCTGCTTGGAACCCAGAGCTGGAATACCAGGAGCCCTTCAGCACTGGCAAAGTCATGTGGAAGAAAATTGCACCAGCATCTGCACAGACTATTCCTGTCTCCAGTGATTTCTGTACAATTCAGATTTGCTTGCTTAAGGACTCAGAGCCACTGAATCTCAATATATCATCATCAGCTAATATTATAGATCTGCAACTCAAGGTGTGGGCAAAGTCGCAGAAATGGTTTGTTTATATTTATATTTAATATCAATATATAAACACATCTGTATATGCAGTTTTAGTTTTGATTTGTCTGTCCCTGTTTATGTATATCATGAGGCCAGAGGCTGTAACACCATCTGCAGACCCAGGCAAATCTATTTACCACTCAGACAAATTCCAGGCAGGATTTGACTTATAGTATGGACAGTCCAGAAGAGTGAAACAGATGATCTAGACACTGTAGAGTCCAACCCCCAGATGTTAAGCTGACTGCGGTACTCTCTGGATCCATATGGGGGAGAGCAATTCCACTGGAGAGGGTGTTTTTGGAAGTTAGACCTGCATCTGAGTTTCCCTGGAAGTGTCTGATTTTCCTAAGGTTACTCCTTATCTATTGGGAAGCCAATTGGATTTGGTTCAAATGCTCACATAGTGCAAACATTCAATAGCAACAAAGATATTGGAAACAAATGCAGGTGGCTATAAGGGAATTAACAGAAATGCCATTCTTTTTGTGCCTTGAAAGTTGACAGCAAGACTCAGAAGCTGAAAACTTTCCTGACAAAATAAAGACTACTGTTTCACCAGCTGCAGGACGATTTTACACACTCCTCTGCATAAAATGGTTCCAAAGGTTCAGGTTAAAATCTGGATGACAGGCACCTAATGGAATGACAGCAAGGTTTTGGGGAGATTATCCTGTTGGCACTTGTGTTATTAGGCACACAATCACTCTGGCTGGAAAAGACCCCTGGACTCATGAAGTCCAACCATCTACCCTACCATACAAGTTCACCCCTAAACCAGATCCCTCAACATCTCATCTAAAGGATCTTTAAACACATCCAGGGATGGCGACTCAACCACCTCCCTGGGAAGCCCATTCCAGTGCCATTTCTGTGAAAAAATTCTTCCTAATATCAAGTCTAAACCTACTCTATTGTAACTTGAACCCATTCCCTCTTGTTCTATCACTAATTGCTTGTGAGAGGAGACCAGCACCAATCTCTCCATAACATCCTTTCAGGTAGTTGTAGAGAGTGATGAGGTCCCCTCTCAGCCTCCTCTTCTTCAAACTAAAGAGCCTCAGGTCTTTCAATCTTTCCTCATAAGCTTTATTCTCCAGGCCCTTTACCAGCTTAGGTGCCCTCCTCTACACCTCATCCAGCACCTCTGCATCTCTCTTGTATTGAGGACACAGAGCTAGCACAGATGAGGATGTTGAGACAAACCTGGGCTTCAAGTACAGAAAAGTCGCCTGTCTTCTCCAGTAAACTGGAAGAGGCTTCACCAGAAGTGGGATGGAGAGGGTGTGCGCTGAAGAAGGTACCTTGATGACTCATCACACTCCAAAAAAGAAAAAGACACCTTGAAAGTGATCACTGCCTTCTTCTTTGTCTGGAAGATGGAAGAGTGAGATTTCTCAGCTTGCTCTGAACATGGGCTGCCAATTTCACGTTGCAGTGTCAGAAGGCTGATACCAGCCCAGGTGTCTACAGATTGATTCACAATTTTACTCTGTGTAATGAATAAACAAACCTTCCTATGTAAGATTAAATGAATTTGGGTTTATTTGCCTAGGTATAGACTTTGCAGATGTTTCAATTTAGGCAGTTTGCACTATCAAAGTGGCTGGGCTGGCTTAGCCTTCAGTTTCTGTCCATGCAAGCAGAATTCCGAGTGGCTGTCACAGGCTTTTTGACCATGGGAAGGACAAATCTGGCTGAATATCATCAGAGGAAAAGAAGTTAAGTGAAGTTTAAGTAAAGTGCATGGAGTGGTTGCCATAGCAAAAGTGGCTTTAGCTGTTGAGAGCAGGACTGATAAACACATGTGATACTGTACTCCCAGGGACGTTTCCGCAGCTGAGATGAATGTCTCCTCTAATTTTTGCTTTCCTTATCAAGAAATGAATTTGGAGAGAAAGGGAGAATTGAGGAAGAAAACTTCCCCCTTCTATAAAGGGACAGCAACTGTGCAGAGCTCAAGGGAACGGGAAGAGACTGTGGATCCAAGGGGAGAAGATACATCTCCTTCCAAGTGAGATCAGAGTGCGATGACCCAGTTAATCACTCTCTGTTTTGGCCTCCAGATCTCATTGCTTTCCAAAGGATGTGTTGACCCAACATCTCTTGGGTTCTGTCTTTAGCTTCTTTTCTCAGTGAGGACTCAGATTCCAGGAGCAAACACTGATGATTGTTTACAATTCTCAGCTGAATGCTGAGTTTGGCCTGTGAAGTCTAATTTCATTCTGATCAGACGAGGCTTTGGTCTCTCATTTCTTCCTGTCCACTGGAGGAAAAAGAGGAAAAAGAGGGAAAATGTTTTCTTTAGCAAGAAAAAATGCTCACTTTCTGTCTTTTCAGTGTTCAGTTTTGATAATCCTTTAGTCCCTCAAGGATTTTTTCTCAGATCACACCCCATCAAAGACTCTAGTTTGTGGGTGAGTAATAGGTTGTTCTCTGCCCTCTCATCATCCACCCACGTGAATACTCCTGCCTGGATCCCAGTGCCATGCCATCCACACGACTGTGGGTGGCTATGCTAGTGCTTCTCCAGATCAGCACTAATTGGAAAAACAAAGCTGTGCTCTTGCCTTGTTAGTGGAATGCCAGAAGCTTGGGGAGAGCACTCTGCACTTGATGCAGAGGGTCAAAGAAGGGACTCCTAAGTCAGAAGGTATCAGCTACAGGTAACCGTGCCACATACCGCTTTTGCAAATCATTTAAGCTTCTCCTGACAAATTAATACACGTCTTACGTGTTCCCTCTTTTCCTAATAAATATTGCAGTGTGTTGCTGCCCTGAGAGAGCTCTCCAGTAAACAAACAGATTATTTCCTCCTTCCCTTGCTAAAACTGGTTTTCAAGGCTAGCACATTCTGGGCTCCCAGTGATGTTCTCAGTATGGCATCCCCACTAAATAATGCATTTTGGAGGAAAAGAAGTTAGAAGAGTGTCTGAAGACAGGTCTTTTGTGAAGCCTTTCCTTATTGGTCACTCCTCTAGATTCCACTAACCATTGCCTCTTAGCAAACCATCATCTGCTGTACAATCAGTCTGAAATCTGCATCTGAGCTCCCATTCTGTTTCAGCCCATCGCCACAGAAGACTAGAAACCAAGAGGTGGCCTTGAGTTTTCTTCTTTCAAAGTCTTTCCTCACCCTCCACTGATTTCTCTCTTGCCATTTTAATTCTGTTACTACAGCAACCTTGTATTTCTTGCTTTGGCAAAGTTGACATGTTAGCACGGGGACACACACAGGGCCTCTCTAATCAGCACTTATGTGGTCTAAAACATTTAGCTCATCTGTTCGGAAGACTTATTAAAATGTTCGACCCATCTGCTGTGGGAGGCTCAAGTGAAGACTGGAGCAAACATTTTCCCACTCGGTTTCCTGTCACGCAGCCTGACCAAAGCCTCTCGTTTCAGCAACACGCAGCAATGGTGCGTCTCTACCGGGAGGCAGAACACTCACTTGCACGTGGTCTTTCGACGCACTTAAAAGGATGTCAGCTCCGTCTTCTGCAATGACTGTTGGACAAAATGCTGTGCTGACATTTGCCTTTTGGAGTGTTAAATGCTAGAAAAAAATAATTTGACTGCAGCACAAGAAATTCAGAGCAATATCTTTGAGATGCTCAGAGGGAGACGTTTATGGCAGAGGTTCCCAGAGAGCTGTCTGAAAACACGGGACCAGCCCTGAGGGGGTAGTTCAAAGGAGCCGTGTAACCTGGCTGGCAAGCTGGCATCCCCTTTTCCTACTTTTTAGCATCGAGTCATCTGCAGAGCTGTGTTAGCTCGCTCCGTTCAGATTTGATCTACTCTGTGGCTCTTGTCACCCCCAGAGGAAACATCGCAATTTCCTTTAATGCCCTCTCCATCATCCGATCCCATTCAGTCTGCCTGTAGGTGATCAGTGTTATGTTGCTCAAGTCTACATATTTTCCTGAGAGAGCTGGAGGCAGCGGTGATTTTGTGAGATGTATAGCTACCATCATCTGACTAGTTATAGCCATATCCGTATCTATAATCATTCATCCACAAAACTGTTCCTCTCCAGATTGCTATGAGCATTGGACTACTAGCAAAACGTGAAGTTTTCCATTATCTTAACTCAGCAGTTCTTCAATCCCTCCTGGTCACAGCCACGGACCATGTTAGGAAGCAGAAGGTAGTTTGATACCTATTTGCCCTAAGACTTGTCTGCAACACAGATACCCTTGAAGGGAATGGCAGCAAGGATACAGCCTGTGGAAGAGGTTTGGCCGGAGGAAGATGGATGAGTACAATCTACAAAGGGAACTGCAGCATGAGGATGAACAGCAAACAAAAACACCTTCAGTCAACCACCTGGGCAGTCACTGCAAATTGACTGTGGCATCTCTGAGAGGAGGTTTAATCACACAAAGCTTTGCTTGCTCATCTCAGCTAATGTACCTGATGGGTGTTTGTGGTTAAATCCCCTTCACAATGATCCTGTTTAGAAATCAAGTGGCATGGAGGGAAATCTGCTAAACAGTCAGTTCATCTTCCATTACTGGTAGAATTTACTCCTTTAGCTAGGTCTAGGGATTACTGAGGTATTAAGGAAAGTGCTGTGACCTTGACCCTTATTTCCTCTGCAAGAGGATATCAGCATGTCGTTGTCCTCTGTGGACATCACCAGGAGTTTATGAAGGACTTTTTCATGACTGCGTGTGATGTTGTTTTGTTTTAGGTTTTTTAATGAGGAAAGAAAAAATTCCAATATTGCTGTCCATATTAGGGGCTTTAAAATAATTCAAAAGCTCTAAGAATGCCTTTAAAATGCAGACTTCATGCTACAGATAAAGCGTCTACCCAGAGAAGAGATGCTTTGACCTTAGATGTATTTGTTTGCTTGTTTTAGAGAGGAGAAAAGGATGGTAAGTTTTACTGATACAGCTATTAACCATCAAGATTGCCCAAAGGCATCAGCAGGTTCATTTAAAATGTAAATGAGCTTTTCTGGCATTTGGTTGCTCAGATCCTACAGGCTGCTGTTATGCAAAATTGGATGGGGCCTTCACACGGCACAGCTGAATAGTTAGGCTGGCCTTCCTCTTCCACCCAGTTATGACCCCTGCAAACAGACACTCCTGTGGGCATGTCTCCAAATTAGATGAGTTGCTTTATCATAAAAGACAGGGGCAATTAACTAGGTCCCGTGCTGCTACCAAATGGTCTCCTTGGGAAATACCACTTAGCATTGCTAACAGCAAGTGAGCATTTATTCATGGCCTCCTTACACCCTTTTGGGGAGGACCATTCTCCTGAATTAATGTTTGGAGTCTCCTGGCTAAAAGTAAACATTAACCACAAAATGCAGTTGGACTGAAGAAAGGTTTAATTTTTAATGCTCAGTCACTAAGTGCCTTAAGCTTACATGAGAGGATGCTCACCAGTGGGATCCATTCCCAAAGAGCATCCTGGAGAACCACTTGGAATAACAGCTGAAGGAATTCTCTTGTGTCTCGGAGTGATGATGCATCAGGGATGTGTTAAAGAGATGTACTGCAAAGGTTTTAATCCATAAAAGAAGGCTTGGGAGACATGTTCCTCACTTAACAGGCAAGTCATGCTGTAGTGGATCATCCTGAGCTCCCAGAGGAAGCTGGTTAAAACCCATGAATTCTGTTCTGGGAAGGACATCAGGGTTTTGCCATTTGGATTTGTTTTGATGGGGAGCAAAACCAATAACATCGCTGCTGATTTGAAGTTTGGTGATGGCAGAACTACCGACACACAAGAAAGGGTTCAGCTGCGGCATAAAAAAGGGGCAAAGCTGGTTTGAGGCATGGAGACAAAAGCAACCAGAGAAATGGCCACAACTAAATGCCTATGTTAACAACATTTGTCATGGGATCCAATCTGGTAAGACCAAATCAGACTGGCCCCTAAAATCCCACCTGCTTACCAAGCTAATCTGTAAGAACATTTTTTTGTGAGTTATGAACAATTAAGCCCTTTTCATGATGTTGATCAGCATTTTGGAAATGCAGTATTGCAAGTGTCCCTAGACTGGACAACATTTCATCATTTCATAGAGCTTGACTGCACAAGTCCAGGAATGTCCAGGGCAGGTGGTTGGAACTAGATGATCTCTGAGGCCACTTTCAACCCAACCTATTGTGTGATTCTGTGACCTACATCCTAAATTCATGGATGTTTTTAGCAGAGAAACATTAACTGGCTATTGAATAACTCATTATTTTTAAAAGTGTTGAAGCTACTCAAGATTAATTGTCCTGTTGAAGAGAAAAATGGTTTCTTATCTAGAAATGAGTTTCCCAAGTGCACTACATTTTGTATGAGTAGAGTTAAATAAATCAAAGCAAACAGAACCACTAAAGATCTTAATTTCTGCTTCTATATCAGTCCTTGCACTACTTCTGCATATTATGGCTTGCATTCCAGCCTCCGGATAGGACTTGCATGCCCCTATTAAACATAATCAAGCACTTGGAGAACTTGCTTCCACGTATCTAAAATGGAACCATGATTTGCATGCAATTAAAATTAAAAAGAACTAACATGAATCTTTTCCACTGGTTTTGAACACGCTGCATCCGAAGGAAACTCGCCATGCTCTTTTAAACCGACTGCCAGCTATCATAAATGATACAAATTTTATTTTCATTTAAAATTTCCAATTAAATGTAAGAAACCCAAGCGCTCCTGGGACACATTCAAAACTTGAAAGAGAAAGAAAACAGCATGATGGGTAAGAAAAATTAATTTCCCTTATGGTGAGAGATTTTAAGGGGGGGAGAGAGAGAGAGAGAGAGAGAGGCATTTCTCTTAGTGATTTACAAGGATCTTAAGGTGTATTGCCATTTGCCAGCTCTGCTTCTAACCGAATAGGAAGCTGGCTGGGATGAAGTTATTTTGATGTCGATAGTGAGCTGTAAAAGGTTACTGGAGCTCTAACATCACCCATACAATGATACAAAGATTTATTGCTGTCAAAGCCTGCTACACAAGAGATAGAACAAGTTAAGCTTCAGCATTCAATACAGACACATTATGTTCATTTAAAAAATAAATAAACACATGCGATGCTGCGACTGCCTGAAACAGCTGATCTCATAACCTCAGCCCTGGGACTGCAAAATGATCCCAGGCAAAGCCTTATGTCTCTGCGTTGCTGAATAGAGAAGTAAAAGAAAATTTGTAGGATCGAGGCTTGTGGCAAAAGAACAGGGAGGATGCAAGTTGTACACATGCAAAAAAAAAAAGTGTCTGCCAGAGCAGGGCAAAATGTGCTGAATTACACTTGAAATCCACCCAGAACTTCTGCTACTCCACATTTCTATTATGAGCCAAGTTCTCCTTGAATTTCCTATCCTGAATTTTGTACTGATCCTAGGTAGGTGTCTAGACAGTTCATCTCTTTATGTACTGATGGGCTTATTGAAAAATGCCTTCTTCTAACTTGCTCTCGTGATTACATTAGAGAGGAAGAGAGTCTGGGGCAACCTGAAGCACAAGTGACATTCACATGACATCCCAGCTCCAGGAACCTTGCCAGTAGCGTAGTTATCCTTAGTCCACTGTGGTGATGCCATACAGCCAGTGTAGTGGGGATTTCCTCCCACTAGGGAGCTGTTAGCTGGAACATAGGAGGTTCCACATAAATATGAGAAAGAACCTCTTCACAGTGAGGGTGACAGAGCACTGGAATGGGCTGCCCAAGGGGGTTGTGGAGTTTTCTTCTCTGGAGACGTTTAAAACCTGCCTGGACATGTTTCTGTGCGACTTGGTCTAGGTGATCCTGTTCTGGTGGGCATATTGGACTAGATGATCTTTCAAGTCTCCCTAATGTTCTGTGATTCTGTGAAATCAGTGTATCTTCAGTATCTTCCACCTATTTCACAGTGGGATGTTACGTTGGTGCAAGTAAAGAAGAGTTCTTTTCCGGAGAGGTAATGAAGCCACCTTTGGTTGGGATATGTTTGCTTGATTTTGGAAAAATGCATCTTTTTTGCTGATATTCAAGAGGAAGGCCAAGCTCTTCGCATCTTATACCCATATGGATATAAGACCTAGTAGAAGATTCTGTCCATATTTGCCTTTTGCACAGCCTACTCAATTCCTGCGAGCTTGCAGATAATGTAAAGCAGCTTCCTCTGTCCTGTTACACCAGCTTCTGCCTCTCTTCCTTACCTGAGCACCTGGAGAATTTGCAAATTTGTCTATTTACTTCTCTGGGTAGTGGGGGAACTGTCTGCATGGAGCAGAGGGAGCTTAAGCAGTGCAGATGTCTGGTACTCTATGAAATGAAAGCTACAACTCGACTGGCTCCTTTATAGCAGGTTATCTTCCAGCACGTTCTCCTCACAGCAAGGCTGACTTTTGATTTTATTAACAAAACAGAGAAACTAGTGCAGAATTAACAGTGGGAGAGATCAGCTTAGTAGAGCTTTAGACTTGATGTTAGGAAAAATGTTTTCATGGAAAGGGTGGTCAGGCAGTGGAATGGGCTTCCCAGGGAGGTGGTTGAGTAGCCATCCTTGGATAAGTTTAAAGATCGTTTGGATGAAGTGTTGAGGGATCTGGTTTAGGGGTGAACTTCTAAGGTAGGGTGGATGGTTGGGCTTGATGATCCCAAGGGTCTTTTCCAACCAGAGTGATTCTGTGATTCTAAGCAAATGGGCTTTGGCAATGGGAGCTCAGGTCCAGAAAATGGGGAGCCAGGTTCTGCTTTTCTGCGTGGACTGGAACAGATTATTCCTCCTCACCTTTGTTTTCCAGATTGTATCACCAGGAGTATTAACAGCCCTCAGATGCGGATGCACTGATATTTAGGCATTAGGTTTAGGAAATAGCACTGAGACCTTAATTAAGGCAGAGCGCGCTAATGACACACAGAACCAACTTCCACTCGGTTTTTTTTCTGCAGTGAGTGGATATCTCTAAAACTGTACCACCCAGTATTTTATACTTGCCCAAGCTTCAGGGGGAACATGTGCAGGAACCCGCTGTAGACAAACTGCTGTCTGGCTTTGTCCTTTGGCTGGGGAGGGTGAGCCCTTGCCGGGAAATCACCAGATGGCACTCAGAGAAATAATGTGCAAGTGCTCCTTTTTCTTTAGGCAATTAAAGCTGGAAAAAGGTTTATTTGTGAAATTGTGACTCAGTTCCTTCAGTAAGAAGTATTTGCATCAGCCAGAGTTTGTTGAGTGAACGAACAGAATAATTCCTCTAATTCGGGGCTGGTATTCAGAGTCCTACCCGCACACCAGCCAAAGGGAAAACATGCTGTTGTGTAATAAATCACTTGCATTAGGCAGTCAGCTTTTACTGTTCCTCTTAGCTTCATTTCAGTTTTAATCAATATTTGCTAGGATTTGTTAGGCTATACAGACAAATCCTGAGGCCTGTACTCAATTCCTATCAAAGCACAATGGTTATCAAAGAGAATGAGAGGTCTGCCTGAGTGGCAACCACGTAATAAAGTGAAGATTTTGAAATCTGAATTTATCACACTTCTTCAGTGCTCTACAAACAGATTGACTTCCCTTTGCAACCCTCCTTGCAGAGAAGTTTGCTCATTTTGGAATCTGGAGAAGTTCATTTTCAAGTAGGTTAAGCCAAAAGGTGCCAAAAATGCATTTCCCCCCCAAGTCTATTATTGTATCTTACACTGTAAGTGAGAAGTAGCTTCACCAAGGAATTGATTTCCTGCAAAAGGAACTGAAGCCATGGCTGGGAGATGATTTTCATAACAGATGCAGCCCTTCAGCAGGGATTCTCAGCTTCTTTCACTGCTGGATAGAAGCAGGTCTTGAGTTCAATCCTTCTGTTTAAATATTTCATTAAGGGCAGGCATGGTTCTCAGCCACATCTTGGAGCTCCAGTTTTCAATTTCTAACTCACTCAAAATCCATCCTCCTTTATTTTCAAGATAGCTCTTCAATTGTTTTCCATTTCACCTATCAATTCCCAGAAATGTTCAACACCACTGTGAACCCCAATAAACTGATCTGAAGGTTACTGCAGATTCCAGCCCTCAAGCTGCAGTTACAGCTATGCGGGAAATGCAAAAATTAAAACCAAAGCCCTGTTCTGGATGGAAGTTTAGTTGCAGCAGGGATCCTTTTCTCCATTTCTCTAAAGTTTTGAGACATCCATACAGGGTACTTTACAGCAGAAAAGGTACTTTATTTCTATTCCACTACTGCACTTTGTGTGTTTGAGCCCAGGAGATCATCTTAAATTTACTTCTCAGGCTGGAGAAACTATACAGCTACTCCTCCATTTCAATTTAATTTGATGGCCCACAAGAAAACTCAAGAGAAAGATCTCTCAGTTCTAGGCTGGTCACAGTTGTTTATACATATTTTATTTTTTCCCCAACAAAATGAAAAGATTTTCCTCTTTTCAAGTCACTCCAAGCTGAAAGGGAAGCCAAAACAAAACAAGAGCCAAAAAGGATACCCCAGCAATCTGCTAAGTTGCACTCCTCTTACTTTGTTTTTCACAACCTCTTTTAAAAAGCCTAGTCCTCATTCTGTTCGGGAACGGAGATAAATGCTGAAACCTCCATCCTCACTCCAAAAAGACTTTTTTGCCCATCTGTGAGATAATTTTTCTGGACAAAGCAGAAAGAAATATTTGCCCTCAAAGAGACACAAACACACTTGACTCGATTTGCAAAATGCATTGCAACTGACACTTGGCTCCAGGTGTCAGTTACATTTTAGGTGTGAACCAGGGAACATTTGCTGCTACTGCTGTCTTGGCCTCCCCCCTGTTAATTCACATCTTAAGAGAGCAGAAAAGAGCATCTCGTGTTGTAGTCATTCCCTTCTGCTAAAGAAGTAGTACTGGACCACCCTTTTTCCCTGAGAGGGCTTTTTCTTTGGTGTCTGCCATGCCTGATTACACTGAGAAGCAAACCTTATGCTAGAGAAAGAGCAAGAAGGAACTGCAAGAAAACCAGCAGTGTCACTGCATGGATCCTAACTCAGCAGAACAGCAACAGCATAATGCAAATAAAGAGCTTCTTTTAGCTTTAACCAGTCCTGCTCTTTGTTATTGCCATTTGTTTGGGTGCTTTAGATGCATTAGCCATTACCTATTTGCTTTAAAACTGTAGCACCAGAAAAAATCCAGGTGATGACCAGAATGAGCCTCAGTTCTATGTAGTCTACAACAGCATCTTGACTAGACAGTGGACTCTACAACTCAGAATGAGTATGCAGTTACAGAGTCGGGATTGCTGCATCAAGAAAATTAATCCATTTTTGCCCTGTGGAATTCCACTGAAAGGCTTTAATTTAGAAAAACAAAACTGATTCATGTAGAAATTAAATTAAAACCCTACATTTTATGCATTGGCCACAGTCCCAGGCCACTAGCTTACAGGCTAAGAAATCCTTGTTGTCATATAAGCTAACTCGGATGCAAATATGTGCAAACCCATAAAAAATAGTGAATTCCCAGACTTCTGCGCAGATGGAAATATCTTCACATTATACCCTCCTTTCCGCAGGAGTGGAGAAGGCACACGCATAGCAGGTATGAAAAGCACTTCAACACTTGAGAATGATCAAACACTCCTGCAATATCACAGAAACACAGAATTATTTAGGCTGGAAAAGACCTCTAAGATCACCCAGCCCAGCCTGTGATCTAACATCATCACAACCTAGACCAGGGCACGAAGTGCCACATCCAGACTGTCCTTAGACACCTCCCGGGATCAGGACTCTACCAGCGGTCCATTCCAGCGTCTGATCACCCTTTCCACGAGGAAGGTCTTCCTAACATCCAACCTATCTCTCCCCTGGCACAGCTGCAGGCGCTGCCCTCTCATGCTGTTGCTAGTTGCCTGGGAGAAGAGCCCGACCCTGACCTGTCTACCAGTTCTCTTCAGGTAGTTACAGAGACGGATAAGGTCGTCCATGAATTTCCTCTTCTCCAAGCTAAACATCCCCTCTCCCTCAGCATCTCCTTGTAAGACTGTCCATCTAGTCCCTTCCCCAGCCTCGTTGCTCCTCTGGACCTGTTCCAGCATGCCAACATCTTCCTTGAAGTGAGTGGCCCAGGAAACACAGCTTTGCTGAGTACAACAGTGATGGAGTTTTACAGAGCTGCAACGTTGCAGCCAGGTGCGGGGACTACATCCAGGACCTCCTGGGAGGAGAAACCTACTGATATGCACAGTAAAAGAAAAGCATTTCACAGCCTGGCTTAGTAGAAACCCAGAGGAACTGAAGGGGCTGGGTTGGGTTTTTCTTGTAGATTGGTTCAAGATCCAAATCTGTCAGCATAATCCTGCAAGCTCTTTAAATTGGTAATGGTAACAGTCATTGTTCAGTTATGGGGTGATCTGACCCCCAGTCAATACACAAACATTCTTGCAAATATCTAAAGATAGGTGACAAGGGAAAAGTGTCTTTTTGTTATTTGGTCTAGAGCCAAATTAGCATAAAGCTAGTGAAACAACATCTTTGTCAGCAGTGACTAGCCAGGGAAGTTGGTACTTGCAGTTCATCTGCAAGAAGGTCTTCAGAGCTTCTGCTCCCCAGTTGTTGGATCACCAGCATTTCCAGAGCAGCAGGCTCCATTCCAGGACAGATCTTCCATGAGAATGACTGAATACTGGGGTCAGCTGTGTGCAGCTGCCTGTGTCCAGACCATCTGCAGGAATCCAGGAGGAACTCGGTGAAAGTTCAACAGCTAAATGCACCAAATAACACCATGAGCATGCCTATCTTACCCCATGCTGTACCTGGTAGCTACCTTCCTTCTCCCTCCTCCTCAGAGGCCTTTGCTTTCAGGTTCTCTGCCTTCCTTTAAAAGCCACTTGCATGGGAATTGTCAAGGATCTGATATCTGACCTGCCTCGTATCCCCCTCCCCAGTCAATAATCACATTAGCACATCCGTGTGACAGAAATAATAGCTTTTGTCTCCCAAAGCTGCCGAGTCCTGTTGCCAGGCAACTCCATCCCGAGGCAACAAAACAGTGAGGAGCGGGTGTGTGGGAGGACCAAGCCCGAGTGCAAGAGCTGCTGCTTGTGCTGCTCGCAACTATAATTGGGGAAAAGCTTGGAATATACTGTTTCCACAAGAGATTCGGGGTAACAGAGCTTGCCAAGCTCAGAAACTTCCAATTAGGTGGCTACAGTCTGTGGCTCCTTCATCTTGTTTCATTCTGATGTTACAGTAAAGCGTTGGGGATGCTGCAGAGAACTGAGCTGCAGATCTGGGATAACTGGTACCAGAGGTGCTAAACTCACTGCAGCAAAAGGGTAAACAGAGTCATCTTTTCAAAATGCATGCCAGAGCCCTTACTTTGGTTGTTGATCCTCTTCAGGGGCCAGACTGTTTTCACTCCCTACCATCAGGAATTGCAGCAGCTAAGATACTCTGGTGTTATTTGTGTCCCATTTTGATCCCAGCCTAGTAGTCCCAGCATCATGTGGTTAGAAATTGGCATTTTGCTTCATAACCAAGTGTTGGTTTATCAAATATAATCAAGGTCACCCCAGGGAAGTCCTTAAAATAATATAGGTGGCAGTTGAAATAGATGGGATGGGAATTTGTCTCTTCCCAGACATAAGAGAAAAATCTGCACCATGAAAAACTTTGGAGAGGGCCGTTTCTCTTAGATAAAAAGAGATTACATCAAAGACAATCAAGGAATCCCCATCAAGATTAAAATTAGGCTGGAATTACATTTCTTATCCTGTCCTGCATTTCCATAAATGTATTTACTCCACCCCAGATCTTGGCAGATAACCCTGCAGGATGCAGTCAGGAGGAGTATTAGAAAAAAAAAAATAAAATAAAAGGTGCCTAAAAATCCCACAAAGGCAAAAATCATCCAAACTGTTTGCACAAGATAAAACAAAGCTAGAAGCAAACACAGACTGGAGATTGACATTAGAGAATATCTTGAGGAGGAAGATTGGAAATAATAAATGCCAGGATCTTCTTTGGTCATCTCTTATTTGCATGAGGTGCAATCTCTTATTTAGACAAGACATCCTTTCCACTTCCCAGTTCTGTGCTCCTTTATCAGAGTTAAATGTGGACAAACACCAAAGCAAGCATAGATGCTGTAAACATTCGGTCCTGCCAGGAAAGGACTATACTGCCCGTATGTATTTGGGATTCTGTGCATGAAAACCAGGCTCAGCCTGCTGAGAGCTTCTCTCAGCTGTACAGTTCTGCAAGCCAACGGTCTCATCCACAAAACAGATGTATGTACAGCATGTCTGGCTGCTGTATTAGTTCTGCCAGAAGGAAACGGTGCTTTCTACAGCTAGGACATAGCCCTGAACAGTAGCTTAGTTGCCACTGACGCTGTTTACTGATCTCGATAAATCCGATTTCAGCCACAGGACATGCAGAGACACACACACTTCGTGTATATGACCTGAAATCAATAGTAATTGAGATCCAAAATGCCATCAGAGGATCCTAACTGCATTGCAACAGCCAGGCACAAAGGAGTTGCTGTGCATACAGTTGTTCCTCAAACAAGGGCTACACAGAAAAAAAACATTAAGAGATTCCTCGCATAAATTATTTAGAGAGTGTTATTTAACCTTCTCCATTTACACGTAAGTCTCAGTTACCAACTGTGTAAAGAACCGTCTTCATAAGCTGCTTTCTGTAATAAAGCATCTTTGATACTTTCCACAGAGACATTTGCAGTGTATTTAGGATGGCAGAAGTGCACAGCCTCATAATCAGAAAGCCTTCGCTTCCACATGAATATTTGTTTTGCTGGTGCTCAGCTGAATTACTGGATGCACCATGCTCTGGTTCTTAGTTGATTCCTGCTCTGTAGCAGCATCTAAGGTTATTTTTTCCTCTAGACTCTATATATTAATAGGGGAGTCATTGTGCTGAGCTCAGCCATAGCTGAAGGAACTGAATCTTGGATCTTAGGCAAGTGTGAACAGTGTTTTGTTAGATTCATGTTCTCAACAATACAGTTGCAGCTGGCCATAAATCTGATACTTATTTCCTTTTGGCTTTCCCTTGTATTTTGTCTCACATGTAACACAGACAAGAAAGGTGGTCCTCTGTCTTGAAAGATTTTGAAAAGTAAATCACAGAATCACAGAACATCAGGGATTGGAAGGGACCTTGAAAGATCACCTAGTCTAGTCCCCTTGCCACAGCAGGATCACCTAGACCAAGTCACACAGTAACATATCCAGGAGGGTTTTAAACGTCTCCAGAGAAGGAGATTCCACAGTCCCCTGGTCAGCCCATTTCAGTGCTCTGTCACCCTCACTGGGAAGAAGTTCCTTCTCACATTTATGTGGAACCTCCTATGCTCCAGCTTACACCCATTCCCCCTTGTCCTATCACTAGATGACACTGAGCAGAGCCTGGCTCCATCCTCCTGACACCCACTCTTCACATATTTATAAACACTACTGAGGTCACCCCTCAGTCTCCTTTTTTCCAAGCTCGAGAGACCCAGCTCCCTCAGGCTTTCCTCATCAGAGAGATGTTGCACTGCCTTCATCATCTTCATGGCTCTGCCCCGGAGTCTCTCCAGCAGTTCTGTGTCCTTGAACTTAGACGCCCAGAACTGGACACAATATTCCACATGCGGTCTCAGATGGTATAGGTTACCTAGTCTTTGTGCTGCCAGCTGGAAGAAGACAAACAAACACACAAGAAAGCTAAGTGAAAGCTGGGGGGCATGTCAGGAAGCACAGAGATAGCATGTGTGGGGCATAAAACTTCAGAGATGGTAAACAACTTAACTTCTCAGTGTTTCCAAAGTGACAGGCCAGTGTCTTCACTAACTCTGAAACACTACAAAATCTTTCAAAAAGGTTTAGGAGAACAATTTCGTTCCATATCAATCACTATTCGTCCCTTCATCATCCTGGAAAAACAACCCTCTCAGTTAGTTGTTTGGTCTCATTATAGTAGTGCTGTTGTTATTTGTTAGCATGAAATGCCTCTCCACTGCAATGGGGGGGCTTCACTGAAGTACCTAATTTAATCTTTCAATTAATATGTTCTCTTGAATGCAGTGTATTTTCTTTGACAGTTCTTAAATGCTTGGATGAATCTAGACATTGCAAATCTGGAGTGCACACATTTTTCCACAGATTCATTTAGCCATCCAGAGCTAACATCCAGGTTACTAATAATGAACTAAATAAGATACTGTTCTAAGGGTTGATGGGCATTTGAAGCCAGAAAAAGAATATATATGACATTTGCTACTCAGCTTCCTTCTGGGATGTACTTGAAAAGCACCCAGATACCCTTTTAGGAAAGACTATTTCTTCTCATGGTTATAGTTGCATTGAGGAAACCAGTTGCAAGGGAGAAATATGAAAGTGATGCTGCTAACTTCCCTAACATATGCTTTGCAAAGGCACAGGGCTATAGTTACAGCAGAATTTTGGCTGATAAAATGGCTAAATCTTCCCAACCTCTTGGCTGCATTTGTTAAAAACCAACAGCAATTCTGCAGTATCTCGTGGATGCAATAACTGGCAACCAGCTCATCCAGATGTACCTAAATTAGTTTACAGATTAGCTTTATAACTCAGCTACCAGTGACAGTCTGCTTGGGGAAGCAAATCCCTCTTTACGAAAAGAGATTATATTGTTGTCTTATAACTCAACTTTTGGTGTTGGCATTAAAAATTATTGGTCTTTTCTATTCCAGTAGGAAATTCAGGCTCTATGGGGTTTTGAAGCCTATAGCGTTACACCCCCAATACCAAAAAAGATGGTCCCTTTCCTTAAATAGTTTTGTTCTGGAAAAGAACCCAAACAAATAAAAACATAAAAGCAGCAGTTTAGTTGTGATTGTGTCTGTTAACACAGACTGAAAATAACAGACAAGGTAGTGAATGCACAGACCCTTCTGCAAGATCAAAGCACTTCAAGATAAGGGCAGCAGCAATTGCTCTGAATAATTCATTTGCAATTGATGCCTGCAGAATTTGAGTGAGAATAACTCATATGTATGTGGCTGGGCAGCACAGGGGTCTCAGGTGCAGATAGGTATAGCCCCCCTACATTTCAAAAGGAACACGGGGCAATGGGTGTAAGCTGGGACTTAGGAGATTCCACAGAAATATGAGAAGGAACTTCTTCACGGTAAGGTTGACCAAGCACTAGGGGGTTGTGGAGTCTCCTTCTCTGGAGGCATTTAAAACATGCCTGGACATGTACCTGTGTGACCTATGTACCTAGGGGATCCTGCTCTGGAAGGAGGACTGAACTAGATGATCTTTCAAGGTCCTTTCCAATCCCTAATGTTCCGTGATTCTGTGAGAACAGGGTTTAGAGAGTAGAAAAAAAGTAGTATCTTCTATAACTAACAATTCTATCAAACTGAATCTACTAGTTAATGTCTAGAGAGCTTCAAATCTTAGATGAGAGCAAATGTACACAGCAGCTCACCAGATGTGCTGCTGGTCCATAAAGTCGTGTACAGGCAGCCTAGCAGGCAGAACACAGATTTGCTCAGACCTGGCATACTCTGCACAGCAATGCTAGTACTGTCTGGGTTTCCCCGTCATTTTCATTTCCTTTGCCCCTAGAAATTCCCTCCAGTCAGATTTAGAGGATTTGCTACATTTGTGCGATAGCTCAGACACAGAAGAGATAAGAAATTCCTGGCTACACACATTGTGTCTGCTGTGGAAAGTAGGCACCAAGCCTGAAGCTTCCTCGTCTGGTTTCTACACACAAGAGATCAGCTACACTATGTACTTGGTGTAGGGGAGAGCTTACTGTGACACCCACTGCACACAAGCAGCCCCATACATGAGGACACAGATTGAGTAAAACCATCTGTTCCACTAAACCCTTTGCCTTTAAGGTTTAGGACCCAGTACATCTCCTAAGTAGAGAATT
The DNA here is from genome assembly GCA_028565055.1 of Phoeniculus purpureus. Classification (NCBI taxonomy): domain Eukaryota; kingdom Metazoa; phylum Chordata; class Aves; order Bucerotiformes; family Phoeniculidae; genus Phoeniculus; species Phoeniculus purpureus. The sequence continues at coordinate 14,024,301 of JAOXOE010000765.1, read as the reverse complement.
AGGAAATTCACATCCACACACCCCAGATTCCAAAACACAGCACTCTTTGCTGCTATCTCTCTCCCACGCTAACAGCCTTTCATACCACGTTCACCCAGCGTGGCTCATCTGGACAGACTTTTTCCAAAGAGCACCCTTTGTCAGGATTTAAACCTGCCCCCCGCCCCACTTCTATTTGATAGCCTTGTCAAGAGTCTTTGCACCAGTTCTCTCATCCTCAGTGGCTCTCCATCTTTGCTGAAGATTTAGTCTTGTCAGTACAGGACACGAAAAGCAGAAGGTTCATTCACTGTTGGCTGGGAGCAAAAAACATCCTGCATAAAACAAAGCTACTAGCAAAGCAGAGAGAAAATGGGAGTGAGGGCAGGAGATACTGTGCCTGCAGGGGAAGTAGCTTAAGGAGAAGTGTAGGAGGAATATTGATTCTAGACTTGCCGCAGGACTGTTTTTCATAAAGATAATAATAAAGAATAATATAGTGTAAATAGGGCACAAAGTCACACTAAACTGCTGAGTGCTTGTCTGCAGCCTTCACCAAGATGGAAAGAGACAAGGGGCTTCTCCTGGAGTGAGCATTGAGATGTGTTTTCCTCAAACTCACCTAAAGGGTCTTGCTGCTCAGAGTTAGAAATGTGTACCGGAATTTCAGGATCTTTTCTGGTTTGTTTGTTTCTTTCATTAGAAATTCCCCTGAACTGGATGTGAGAAGGCTGGCGTGGGCGTACCAGACAGTACAGCACCACAAAGACCTACTCATGTCCTCAAAAGCAAGGATGCATGTACTGTGTGGCTTCCAGGGTTAGAATGAGCTTTGGAAATGGTTATCTCTGCACCTTGCTGCCATGGTAAATATTGTCTCGTGTTCCGCACTCAGTCTGCGATGGAGAGACCCTTTGCCCTTCCATTGCTGTGGGCTCTGCTCCTTGCATTCTTCTCGTGTCTTCTGCAGCCAGCATGACACGAGAGCAAATTCCTTATTTAAAGAGACAATCGTTTGGTTCATACACCCTTCTTTCACGTAGATAGGAAGGGAACTATTGCTGATTCGGAGCGGTTGGTACTGGGTTGAGTAGCTTTCCAGAGAGCCGTGTGAAACAGACCTGTTCTGATCTCATTCACATCCTGAATGACCACTAGTCACCAAATTAGATTTGTTCTTTACAGTTTCTTACTCTCTGTCGCAAACTACTTTTACTTTAATTCTCTACACCATTTTCTTAAATAAGGACATCAGTCTACCTGAAAGAAAATCTTTGATTCAAAGTTCACAGTGTTGGTTTCTAGCACATGTATTCCTGTAGTTCTGCTCAGAAGAAAGTCTGCTCATAGTCTCCTAACGTATTCTGAATCAAAACAAGGACATTTTCCCCATAGCTGAAGAAACTGTCTACTTGAAGATGTTATTGTGCAATCTGTTTCCTAGGGATGCGACTGGAAACCTCTTTCAATTTTAAGTGGTGATTTTTCAGAGATTTTAATAATTTTTAGTTTTTATGCTACAAAATCAACACTAAGTATTTGCAACTATGAGCTGTAACTGAAGTGGGAAATTGAGTTGGAGTTAGAACAATGGAAGCTGTAGGGAAGGGATGCAGGCAAAAACCAGTAGAAACTCCCACAGACTAAGGCAGGCATGTTGGAGGGAAGAAGACTGCCCTGGTCAGGAATCATGAAGCAAAGAGCCTTTACACACAGTTTACAGGGTTTACACAGTTTATTAGAGATGGAAGGGGTCTTCAAAGGCCGTCAGGTCCTCAAGCAGGACACAATTTACTGAAAAGCATAACTGCCTAAAAACCCTAAACCAACTACACAAAACCACATCTGGATGGGTCTGAAACATCTCCAGAGAAGGGGACTCCACGACCTCCCTGGGCAACCCCTTCCAATATTTAATAACCCTGACTGTAAAGAAATTTTTTCTCATACTGAGGTGAAACTTCTTGTGTTCAAACCTGCATCCATTACCCCCTGTCTTCTCTGACGCAAGGCAAGCCAGCCCTTGTTTTAAGCAGGAGAGACATGAGGCTTTGCTGTAAGATGTCTCCATCCAGTCTGCCCTCACAGTCCAGCCACGCCATTATCTGAAGGACCAAACCACACCTAATTGCTAAATAGTCACTTTCCTTGGCTTTGGACTAAGGGTACTGGTGGTGACAGAGGTGTGTGTTACTACACACAGATGTGTTCTTCCTCACCTGGGTTACTGGAGTTCTGCATTGCTCAGAACTAGTTATCAGCTCCCTGGGATGTTCTGACACTCTCGTCATCCTGCAACACCCCAAAAGACCAGTAATAAATCAAAATTTAATATGCAAACACCTTTTTATTTGCTGCTTGCCCTGAAATCACCTTACAGGCACAACAGTGCAGGCAGTGCAAGGCATGAAGTTCAGAGCTGAATGAAAAGGTATGTGCGTAAGATGAGTTTAAAAGATTTTCATCATTCTGTGTCATCCAGCTCACCATCTGTCAAGATGCTTACGCTGCCTTGCAGCTTGGATCCTGTCCATGAGCAGTGGTTCACCTTGAACACAGCTTTCACTGGGGAGGATTGTGCTTTGTGTCTAGCCTATTGTTATAGAAGCAAACTCCCTATGGTGATTGTATCACCTCCAAGCTTTCTCTCTAAGGGTTTGTTATGAGTCATCATTTAATCAGGGGTCTCACTCCCCGCTCCAGGACTGCTGACTGCATCTGCCTACTTAATAACAGAGATGCTCTTTGAACACAGTGATGCTCTTTGAAGATAGTGATGCTCTTTGAAGACAACTAGGTGGAATTATCTGCTAGCTAGAACACACTAATGAATGTTTCAGTGTTTAATTGTAAGCACACGTTAATCCATCACAAAGTAAATGTACTTCTTCCAGCTGGGGGAGCAATATTTAAACCTCAGTGCCTTGCTTTTTAATAGCAGCAAACTATAAATTACATAAGATAGCAAGTTCAGAAAGAGGAATAATATATGCTGCTCATTACTAGGTTTTGATTGTTATGAGGTAGAACAGTTTGGGGGTAGGTGTGCTTGGGAAAAAAAGTGGTCTAAGTGTGGCTTTGAAGGACATTGTGGTGGAAGTTCATATTTTTCATACTTTAAAAAATGCTGAATAGGTGCTTTGCTTAGAACTTCAAATGGGTCATTACCAACAAATGTCATATAAATAAGTAATAACTACTGTGTATAGACAAGCCAGTGAAAAATAACAGACTGTGTCTTCTCAACAGTCTTTCTTACCTTACTTTCATGTTTCTAGAAATCCATGCAAAATCACCAGATTAAAAAAAGGGATGAAAAGTTTCCATTTGAAATAAACTGCAGTACTGATATCTTTCTTGCCAGCCAGTGTGTTGCTGAAATGGAATTGTGGGACAGTTCAAGAAGAACACAGAACTGCTAAAGACAGTCCAGCTCAGAGCCACAAAGATGATGGAGTGGAAAGGCTGAGGGAGTTGGGTCTCTTTAGCTTGGAGAAACGGAGACTGAGGGGTGACCTCATTAATGTTTATAAATATGTGAAGGACAGGTGTCAGGAGGATGGAGCCAGGCTCTTCTCAGTGTCATCTAGTGATAGCACGAGGGGCAATAGGTGTAAGCTGGATGTTCGGTGATTCTGTGATTCTGTGACAATGTATTGAGGCAATTTCAGACTTGATCATATTCTTGGTCTTAAAAATCTGTAAATCAATATTGTTGCAGTACATCTCCATGTCTTCACATCTTAACAATAGCTGCACAATCATTGATTGCTCAATTTCAAAGTTTCAGAAGGTCCCTCTCAGCCTCAAATCTGTCTTGTGTATGGATCTATGCTGCAAGGAACCCTGCCCAGGGGTGTTTGTAGAAAATCTTTCATTGTCACTTTACAGATGATGAATGAAAGAAGAGAGAGATTAAGTGCTTTCTAGCAAAAGCAAATCTTATGCGGAGCCAGAACTGAATTCAGATTGCTTGATTCCCTTTTTGGTACCTGAGCCATGAGCTCATCCTGTGCTGACATAAATGAAATAACTGTAAGTGGGACAATGACAAAACTGTGAAGTTTCCAGGCCTTGAAGATCACCTGGAGGTGAATACCATGACCTCACGTCAGTGTCCCCTCCTTCCTGTCCATTTAAGCAAGAGAGTAAGTATGAACCAATTAATCATTTCTGAAGTTTAATCAAGGGCTAAAGTTGTAATCAATCAGCAACCCAATGCAACACAAGGATGTTTGCCTGGCTGTCTGCTGGCCCCTCTGTGCTTAATTAGCAATTATCTCTTCTGAGTGACCCCTTGATCCTGCACACTTTAGCTGAAAGAAGCATATCCAAGTGGCAATTTCACCTCTTCCCTCCATCACTTGATATTATTCTGTTTATTAAATTCCCAGCCTCTCCAGAAGTTGTGCAATGGGAAAATCTTTAGTTAAACCTGCAATTACTGTAATGAGACGATATAATGAAGTTGTCATTAAAGAAGATGAAATATTCTCTTACTTTCCCCTTCCCACCTTATAACAACCGTGTTCTGCTTTCCCTCAAACTCCAATGAAGTGTCATTTCTAGTAGAACCCACCAAGAAGAATATGTAATAAAATTAGTTGCAGAAAGAACCACAGGGAAGGAATCTCATGTCACAATGACAGGACAAGGGGCAGTGGGTGTCAGCTGGAACGTAGGAGGTTCCACATAAATATGAGAAGGAACAACTTCACAGTGAGGGTGACAGAGCACTGGAAGGGGCTGCCCAGGGGGGTTGTGGAGTCTCCTTCTC
>JAOXOE010000765.1:13965931-14008312 GCA_028565055.1 Phoeniculus purpureus | reverse complement strand
TCTGATTCCAGCAGGCACCCTCTACTACAAGCCCTTCATTTTACAGAGAAATTATGCTTGAGTGGATTGCCAGCAAAAGCAGTGAGAAACCCTCACAAAAGCCAACCAGGATGTTAAGTTACTTACGTCAAGTCCAAGAATAATGAGATAAAATTTTGTTCTATAGAATTGCATTAGTTATTTGGGTCATATTGATCTGGAATTAGATAATGTTCTGGAATTAGATAATCCTATGGAAATTCTGCAGCCTCATTCAGGCTCTGTCAATAAGGTGAAGAATCTTCATTCCTGCAGTCCGATATAGCCGAGAAAACACAAAAGATTTAAGGTTTAAAAAGAAAAAAATCCCAAACCAAAAAAAAAGAACACCCCCTCTCCAAACTATTAGAAGAAAGAAAAGAAACTGGGAAAGTTTCCTGAAATACATCATCGTCCTATCATCAATCCCCTTAATGGCCTGGCAGGAAAACCTGGGTTCCTGCTGCTTCTCTGTTGGACATCAAGATAAAATGCTGCCTAAGCCTATTTTCATGCCTAAGCTACCCTGCCCTGGTCATCCTGATTATGTAAGTTCTATCTCATCCCTAGTCCTGGTTTCCTGCTGAGAATAACCTGCCTCTGATTCCAGCAGGCACCCTCTACTACAAGCCCTTCATTTTACAGAGAAATTATGCTTGAGTGGATTGCCAGCAAATATGGTAGGTCAAGGTCACTTTGGGAATTGGTCATAGCTAGAACTATTTTGGGGCTGGTATTTTTTTTGAGTGAATACTGAACAACACAAAACAACTGATATTTTAATCTACGTTTTCTTAGTATGAAAGAGCAATCAGCTACACATAAAGGAGTTAATTGTTAAGTATGTATTGATAGAAAAAGTGCTGGTCACAACAGGACGCTCGCTCTGACCACTAAGAAATTCCAACAAAGGGGCAAAACCATCAAGTCCTTCTCCCCTGAAATGCCTTGCTGTGATCTACGACAGCAAACTGGTGGAGTACATATCCCAGAAAAATAGAGACCTGCCCTCAGATTCCAGTAGGACAGCTGGATTTGCTTAAGCAGAAGCTTTGAAAAGAGCACTGAATGGATGTTTCACAGAACCACACTATGTTAGGGACTGGAAGGGACCTCAAAATATCATCTAGTCCAATCCCCCTGCCACAGCTGGCTCACCTAGATCAAGTTTGTGTGACTCCGAGTTTGTTGCTAAAGTAATTGGGTTGTAAAACGTAAGAGCAGCTAGATTTAGTATGGAGATGCCCAAAGCAACAGCAAGTCAGCCAAAGTGCAAATCTAAACGTCTCGTGCTCCTACGTCGTCGTTTCTGCTATGTAATTTCTATGCCACAGTGTGTTTAATTTGCTTTGTTCAAGCACATCGTGATAGCAGCAAACAACCGAGTTTGTCCGTCGCTTTTCCCAAGAGGTGCTCAGTGGCCTGAACAATTGATATGTCTTACAGTTAAAAGCAACACACGCTACAGAAACAAAGCAACTAATGAAATAGTAAAGCGCCAAAGCAAGCACAACCGTAAGCAGAGACAATGTGACACAAGGGTGCTTTTATCCATTCACTCTCCGAGCAGGTAATGGACCACTTTTAACCAATACCGCCCTGATGTCTAGCTATGTGATGGGATTGTATATACACAACACTTTTATTCCCCCACCTTGCTTCTGTAGCCTGCCTTTCTGCCATGATAAACCCAACATATCTTCAACACTGGTCACTTGTAAACTGAATCATCCTTAGACATTAAAAGGAAAGTAAAAGAAGAAGCATTGCACAGCTTCACGCTTGAAAAGCTGTCTTCAGACTACCCGTGCATAGCACTGCTGTGTGGAAAGGAACATTTCATGACATTACTCGGGCCCTTTAACCGCAAGCTGGTATCAATTAGAGATCCACAGCTACCCCTATGTGTGTAACAGAACCGGGGCTGATGAAAATAAATTATATCAGTAGATAAAGGGTATTCTGTGTCAAAGGAAAACTGTTCTATTGTGAGGAATTTAAAGAAAAGTAACAGCACAGGATTACAGATATTTTAACTCACAAGAATTCATAAACTGCAGCAAAATTAAGACAACAGGAGAGAACTCTAAATCCTCATAACCACCTAAAAGCCCCTTAAGCCTTAGGGCTTAAGTCGATAACTTACACGGTTTAGGTTTCTCTTTGGGATTTGTACCCTCGGACGTTTCATGCCATAAAAGTGTATCTATGACTAGCTGCAGGGAAAGGACACTAAACGGAACTTTGGTGCTAACACTGCAACAAAAAATGATCAGGTAAGTGATTATACTCAGTAAGCAATTGATTAGAAATATGATCGCCTAAAGGCAAGTACCACATAGACCTATTATCTGTGTAACTACTAAGAACTGTAGTTATTTACTCCTTCAGTTTTGAAGCATGTAACTTACATTTCTACATCTCATTTAATAAGCCCTGAAACCACGTGTAAATTTCTCCTTGGTGGACTTTTTTTCCCCAAAAACTCTACAATTGTCAGTTCAGTGGAATGAAGACCTTTACTATAGAAGTTACTCTGCAAATATGCATAAAACATAGAAATCTCTTAATACTGACACTTTCACTTAGAATCAATGTTCTTTCCATGTATAGTCTGGAGGGATGTGATTCTTGAAGCTCAATACAGACTGATAATCAGTACCAGTAGTCCCAAGCCCTCCTTATTCAGTGGTCCTTGTCCCTTGTTTCACATGAACCTGATCCCAACTCCTTTAGATGTCCTACTACGAGTTACCCTCATAGAATCATTGGGAATTGGAAGGAACCTCGAAAGATCATCTAGTCCAATCCCCGTGCCACAGCAGGATCGCCGAGATCAAGTCACACAGGAACACATCCATATTGTTTTCTAGAAGTTCTAAGCACCTGCAACACAGGTTTTAAGATGAAAGCATCTTCTCTACCATAAGTCATTATAGAATCATAGAATCAGTCAAGGCTGGAAGGGATCACAGGATCATCCAGTTCCATGGGCAGGGACATCCCACCCTAGATTAGGCTGGCCAGACCCTATCCAGCTTGGCCTTAAACACCTCCAGGGATGGGGCCCCAACCACTTCCCTAAGCAACCCATTCCAGGCTCTCACCACTCTCACAGTGAAGAATTTCCTCCTCACATCCAGTCTAAATCTACCCATCTCCAGCTTTGCTCCATTCCCCCTAGTCTTGTTGCTTTTGCTTTGAGTCCAGATAAAGAGGATGGTCTAAGGGAGTTGTGTAGCTTCAATAGTTTACTCAATGATTCTGATTAGCATTCTATGACTCCTAATCTTTTTATGCAAGGCATGTATTTCAATGCCTGACTATGTCTGTCTAAGAGTGAATTATTAAACATTTCCTCCAGAAATTACGAGTTAGAAACAATCTTTCTAGAAAACTATCAACCGTTTATTTTTTCCTAACAGATGAAGGTGAGTGAAGACATACCAAGAACAGTGAGATAGTGGGTCTCGGAATAATTATGTATTTTTATTCACAGTACCATCTGCAAAATACACTGATACTATAAACTGTGGGTTTGTTTGGGGTTTTTTTAATATATATAACTGATCTCCATCCTCTTTTCATTTTGTTTTAACACAGTCAAAAAGTAAAATGAAAAAGTCCTTGAACATTATACTCAGCAAGACAATGCTACACACCACAAACAGCAATAATAGCTATCTATCCACAAGATTACTGGTGATTGTCAAAAAATTGAACAGATAAATTCTGAAGATGTTGTGGGTTGATTTCTCAAACACCATAAAATAAATAGGCTCACTGTGCAACCCAAGTATCACAGATAAATAATTGGAAAAGCAACATGGGGTGAAGTTATCATCACCGGGTACGAAAGCTGTGCGATAACAGTCTATCTCAGGTGTAAACCAGAAATCTAAATGAGTATACAGAATCACAGAATTATTGAGGCTGGAACGACCTCTAAGATCATTAAGTCCAGTCTATGACCTAACATCACCACAAAGGCCACATCCAGTGTGATCTTAAACACCTCCAGGTACGGTGATTCCACTACTGCCCTGGGCAGTCCATTCCAGCATCTGATCACCCTTTCTGTGATGAAGGGCTTCCTAGCATCCAACCTAAACCTCCCCTGGCGCAGCTTCAGGCTTTGCCTTCTGGTCCTGTCACTAGTTGCCTGGGAGAAGAGACTGACTCCCACCTGTCTACAACTTCCCTTCAGGTAGTGGTAGAGAGTGGTAAGGTCCCTCCTCTTCTCCAGGCTAAACAACCCCAGCTCCCTCAGCCTCTTCTCATAAGACTTGGCACGTTCATCCATCACTGAAACAGAAACGAACCATACAGACTGAAATTGCTTCCGAAACCGAGCTCAGGAGTAATCAGAGACAGTTCCAGGTACTCAGTCGCACCTGTTTTGATGGTAATTTTCTTTCAGATCTCAAGAATTAACACCTAAATAGAAAAGGACTGAAATAATCGTATCCAGTATTCACAGTAAGGAAACATAAAACATGCCTGTCAGCTTCTAGTGCTTTCCTTTGCTGGATAAAAGTGACAATCCTTTTCTACTTCCCCTCAAAGGTTGCTGCTTCATAGCAGTCGTAGTAATAATAAATTACAGACAAATTATCAAATTGGTTTAAGAGAAGAGCAATAATTTTGTCTTCAGCTATCCAGCCGTTTCAAACCCAAAGGTTTTGGTAAGGGTTCATCCCAACCCCTGGGAAACCAGAGTGCTAGGGCCAGGCCTTGTCTTAGAAACACAGGAGCACTGCACTGTGTGACCTGGAGTCCACAGACTCCAGTGCCAACCAAAAGGTGCCTCTGTATTCAGATTGGTGGGACCAACACCAAAGAAGAGCCTAGGTAGCTCTTCGTAAGAGCACAGTGAGAACCTCACTCATTTTAGCTTCACGGACTTGTCTGACAACAGCAGATCAAAAATGCTCCTGGAGGTTATTTTAATCTTAGTCTAATATTTCCACAGTGGGGCTGCTTCTAGCCTGAAAGTTGCCAGAAGATGTTGTCTTTCCTGCCCACCACTAACTGCCTCTTTCCTTTCTGAATCCATATCCTTCATTAACCCTGCGACCTTGTCAATAGAACAAATGAATTTCAAAGATCCCTAGTGCCTTGGGATCCACTGTGTGTTCCACAACAACCTTATTACACGATTATAAATGGATTACAAATACACCACACACGTAAATTATGGCGTAAAAGCACTCTACAGAAGACGAGATAACCTAGTACCTGCAGTACACCTTTCTGCCTCATGCACGCCACTGAAAGGGAATCACAACACACAAGAACATCATAAAGTCTACAGGGAGCTTCTCCCAGTACACAGCTAGATGACAACATATCCCAGGGTATGAGAGATGGGGACCACTTCTAGATGTGGAAACAACAAAATGTTAGTCAGTGCATGTGCACATCTAAACTTACAAATCATGTGCTAGATTACAGGGTTTTCTTGGACTGAGAAGCACAGCACAAGTTAGTTAACTTCCCTCTGCTCCCTCCCCTGCCGGAAGGACCAGGGATTATTCCTACCCTCTTCTTTCATGTCTGATCTCTTGCAAGAACTAAGATGCTGTTCTGTCACAGTATGATGGATCTACAAGTAGCTCTGGAAATATTCTCAACATTTTTCTCACTCATATGAACAAGAATTAGTTCAGTGATGCGTGTTTCGGAGAGGCAAGGTTCCCCAACACAGGCCATCTGCTCCAGCAAGGCTGATCACCTGGACTTGAAGTCTTGACGTGTCATACCGATGATGTAGCTCAGCCTTTTTCACCTATCAAAATAAACTAAGAAAACTAATTAAGAAACCAAGTACTGTCTAGATACTGCACGGTTTGAGGAACAACAAGGACCAGGAGCTAGTGTCTTACTTCTATTCCTATCATGGTAGAAAACACGACTCTGTTCACTTCATTGCTTGTACAGGGAGATGGCACTTTTTGTTTTGTTTTTAACCCGTAGAGTTTCACCTAATACCTACGGTGTCCCATGAGGAGTAGACAGACCAAAGACAGTGTTTGCCAGGGTTTTTCCCTGAAGACTAGCCACACCTAATAAAGGGGCAGTAAAGCTGACAAAGACATTGAGACCATTTCAAGCAAAAGAAGATGAGATGACAACACACAAAGACCAAGATTTCCAAAGCAAATAGGTCAGTACAATTAGCAGAATAAATACATATAAATACTTATGCTCCTCTGTAAAATTCTTTCCTCTGAACAATAACCTCTTATTAAAGACCATGAGCTTGTAGCTGCCATGGGTAATAAGCCACTAGCAATTAAAAAAGCATCAACATCCGGACACAGGCTGCAGACTCAATAAATCACACAAAATACTGCAGCCCCAATGCAGAATCGCACGTTTCACCTCAGACGAAGGGCAAGTAATGTTTTTACCATTGCACGTGTGTGACCTTTTGGTAGTTTTCCAGGACTTAAAACCATCCGGATCGTGCAAAGAGGCTACTACAAAGCAAGCTGGTACACCCTGAGAACATGGAGCGCCACAAAGGGGAAAGGTAAGTGTTGGAATGAGGAGCAATACAGACCTGTGAGAAATTGTTGATGTATTAATTCCCACCTCAGGAGGGCTAATTAGCATCTTAATTCTTGTAATTACCATTTCTAGACCTTCTTGGCATATCTATGCATCATCTGTAGCACCAGCTTGCTTAGTTATGTTTGCACCTTCTTCCGCACCGTATTAGGCAGACGTGCTTGTACATAACTACCTCCTGTCCTGTAGAAAAGACACTTAATTTAGTTTGTCTGAAGAAGTATGAATTCATGTTTATCAAGAATTCCAAGGGCAGAGTCCTTCAAGAACAACGGAAAGGAGCAGGTTTCCAAAATGCTGTCCTTCAAGACTGCACAGGCAGTGTCGAAGCGATGAATCACACACACTAGTGACCCCACTCCAGCATGGAACCATGCTTCTTTGAATTATGCATGACTGCTAGTGTAATAAAACACAATGACTCATACAGTTTTAAGGACAGAAAGATCGCCATCTTCTGTAATAATGGCTCCCATAGTACTGGTTTCACGGAATATTGAGAAAAGCCCTTTATAACTGGAATAATCAAAAAGCACAGAAAATAACCCAATAATTTATAAATCAATTGAGAGCAGACATGGGGCAGTGTGTTCAAAACACAGACACAGAAGAAGAATATGTTCACCTTCCAGTACCTGAGGGGGGCTTACATGAAGGCAAGGGAAGGTCTTTTCAAGAGGGTTTGTACAGATAGAACGAGGAGCAATGAGATCAAGCTTGGAAAGGACAGCTTTAGGCTGGATATTAGAAAAAAGTTCTTCAATGTGAGGGTGGTTGATCACTGGAACGGGCTGCCCAGTGAGGTGCTGGGGATCCCATCCCTGGAGTCATTTAAGATAAGGCTTGATAAGGCTCTGTGCAGCCTGACTTAGGTAGAGCTGTCCCTGTGTAGGGAGGTTGGACTAGATGACCTCTAGAGGTCCTTTCTAGCCTAGAAGATTCTATGATTCTATAAGAATGTATTTTGAACTATTTTTAATACCACTTTGTAATTTTTCACTCCTTCTCCTCAACCTATCCTGTTTGATTCCCAAGTTTTCTTTGGCATTTAGTAGTCCACATTTGGTTTACTTGGGTAATTCCAGTTCAAGAGACAGTGAGAAAATCAGAAAGGTCATCAGATGTTCTTCATCATCGTGGAAGATCATGATATAACAAAGACCATTGGCTCAGCTGAGTTCGTCTAGTCTACAGGAAAGATGGCTTCTAATACTTAAAAAGATAGTTGATAGAGAAGTTGGAGCTACACTCTGATAAGGATGTACAGTGACACAACCACAGAATCATTCAGGTTGGAAAAGACCCTTGGGATCATCAAGTCCAACCATCAATCCTACTCTACATGTTCACCAGTAAACCATATCCTCCAACAGTACCAGAAGCAACAGGTAGGACTTCAAGTAGAGGAAATCCTAACGTGATATAAGAAAAAAAACTAATCTCTCTGAGGACCCCTGAAAAATAGAAACTGATTGCCTGAAATGTGGTGCTAGCTCTGTCACTGGAAATATTCCAGACTCAGCTTGACACAGCCATTGATAAACAAATCTAAAGCCCTCCTTTCAACAAAAGGTTGGAATATATGGAGCTCGGAGATGTCTTCCGACCTAGAATTTTTTAATGATTCCATGCAACTAAACCACTGAATTTTATGATGCATGACTCTCCCTTAAATGGACTCCAAGAATGCTATCATACTCCTTAGCCCATTTTTACTCTGTCTACATTCCACAGAAGCCTGTTGGCCACTCTTTCAAATAGTTAGGAGCCATAAATACAAGACGTTATGAAACTGAGATGCATACATTGTACACAGGCATACTTACAGACACTGAATTTGCTGCTAAAGGAAAACACATTTTCTCTAAGGGTCTTCCTACTGTGTCCAAGTTTGCTGAACTCATCATGCCTCTCTTACTTGGCACCAGTGTCTTTCACCACATTGCTTTGATCAGTTCTAGCAGCTGTCCCCTACACGCTCTGTTTCATTTGTGGTACTGGCAACAGACCTGCAAGAAGCCCCACCAAGGACTGCAGGACCAGCCATGAAAGTTTCCGTATCTCCTCCCAGACCTTGAATAGTGAATGTCTTCTGGTACAAACACACGAGGAGAGTGAAGGATGTGCAACAGAGGAGAAAAGAAGGGGAAGTTGTAGCCTAAGGGCTGTCATGGAGTTCAGAGCCAGTCATCCCCATCTGCCAGTGCTCATCAAGGACAGTATAAGGACTCCAGGCAAAGTTGAAGAACCACAACTAGATCCTAACCCAGCTCCCGATCTGTCACTTCACAGATGTCAGACAGCCTTTGGTCATTCCCAGCATAACAGCCATCAAACCGTGTCTCAGCTGCACAACTAGTATGGTCATTTTACTTTAATCCTTTTGACACTGTGCTTCATAATAAGAGCTTCTACAGAAACTGCAGAATTCTCAAGAAAGAGTGAAATCTGTCCACTTGGAGAGAAGCAAGAAAGATACATAAAGTAGTTATCCTCAGAAACCTCCGATGATGTTATGAAGTACCCACAAACCCAGCATTTTGCGATGCACTAACAGGTTCAAAACTCACTAGTAATCAACTTTGTACAAATTCCTCTTAAAAGTGAAATGCACAGTGACACATTTCTGATTCTAAATAAAGGATTCATGAGTTCAATAATAATTTTTAAAAAGGTTAGAAAGCAAAAGTATAACTAGAAGATGGAGAACGACCCTCATTAGGGAAAGCTCAACTATGTCTATGAGTTCTTAATGTTTTGTGACCACACCTCAATTTTGCTGCACTGATGATTTACATAAACATAATCCTGGACCCGACAAAGCAGTGATTTACTGTAATCTCTTCATTTTCTAGATTTAATAAAAACCCTTAAACCAATCCTTCTAGCTTGACCTGGAAATGTTCACAACTTTCTAAGCGCGCAAAGGGAAAAGCAAGCCCTTCCTTTTCCCCACACGTATACACGAATACAAGCCACAGATGGAATCAGAGTCATTAGGGACCAGAAGGGACCTTGAAAGATCATCCACTCCAATCCCCCTGCCACAGCAGGATCACCTAGAACAAATCGCACAGGAACTCTTCCAGGCAGGTTTTAAACATTTCCAGTTAAGGAGACTCCACAACCTCCCTGGGCAGCTCATTCCTCTGCTCTATCATGTTCATGGTGAAGAAGTTCTGATATTGATGTGGAACCTCCTATGTTCCAGCTGACACCCATTGCCTCTCGTCCTATCACTAGATGACACTGAGCAGAGCCTGGCTCCATCCTCCTGACACCCACTCTTCAAATATTTATAGGCATTAATGAGGTCACCCCTCAGACTCCTCCAAGCTAAAGAGACCCAGCTCCCTCAGTCTCTCCTAATAAGAGCATGCTCCACTTCCTTCATCATCTTCGTTGCTCCACACTGGATTCCCTCCAGAAGCTTCACATCCCTCTTGAACTGAGGGCCTCAGAACTGGACACAATACTTCAGATGTGGTCTCACCACTGAAGAGTAGATGGGGAGAAGAACTTCTCTCGATCTGCTAACCACCCCCTTTCTGATCCACATCCACCCCAGGATGCTGTTGGCCCTCTTGGCCACAAGAGCACACTGCTGGCTCATGGTCATCCTGCAGTCCAACCAGGACCCCCAGGTCTCTTTCTCCTACACTGCTCTCCAAAAGGGAGATAAAGCAGCAGAGCCCATTTCCACCATCCTTTTGGCCCTGAAAGTCAACCAGAACCTGAACTCCCTTAAAGATGAAACTTAGAAGAGTGCTGAAGGTGGAGGGGAGTGCAATCACGCAAGAAATCCAGGTTTTGAACTTTACAGATGGTCCCCAGCCCAATTCTGTTATTGACACATCCAATAAATCAGCCCAGCAAAGGTGCAGACCCAGGAAGATTCACTGGAGCTCAGTGACAGCTTCGCTGTTCAGAGCCTACAAATCTCCCCGAGAGCCTTGTTACCCGTCTGGCAGTGCCTGTCAGGTCTCAGCAGTGTATGGTGCCTGTTGCCTTCCCTGGCTAGTATAGGGAGGATCCCCTTCAGCCCTCTGCTTGCTTGTGTCTCTGCAGGAGAAAGGCATTTGGTTCCCATGTCAGCGGCTGTGCAGAAAGGGAATGTCTGAAGTCATGGCAGTTATTTAAAGCCAGGACATTCAAGAAGCAGCAGGTCCAGTACAGCCCAGATTTCTGTGTTCTCCTTTTTGCCTCTAGGACCCAGCCCCAGCTGTCCTCTTCTTGCTTCATGTCCCATGTGATGTGCCCACCACAGAAGAGACAGGACGTGTTGTGACCAAATCGCAGTTGCTCACGGTGCTCAACCAGCCTGCTCTCAGGATAATCAAGGGCAGACTCTGGCTCTGGCTTTTTGCAAAACCTGTGAGAACACTTATAGTGTTCTCAAGACTCTGAACCCTGCCACAAATATGGCTGAAAATGGCCAACACGTTTAGGATTATTAGGAGGGAGTCTCTGAATGGTGTGTTAAGCCTTGCTTCCTGGGGAATCCAGGCTAAGGTATTGCTCAGACCTTAAGGCAGCTATGCCCAAGTGCTCACACTACTTTAAATCAGGAAGCATGAAAGCAAATTAAGGTTTTAAATCACCACAGATCAATTATCAGGTGGCTACTGCAACCTGTTATCTTTGCTGAACTACTGTGCTGGCATGGACATCTAAATCAGGGCTGTTTGACCCGTTGCTCCCACAACAGGACTCATTCAGTATCATGGAGTCTCAACACTCAGCAGTCTTGCCTTCAAGTAGCTGCAGGAACAACTACAAGCAAACAACCCTTTCTCTCTGAGGAAGGTTCAAGTGTTCTCATAGCTCTTAACCATCCCCAGTAACCCAAGTAGCAGGCCCCCAACTGGACTCAATTTTCTTTAAAGCGTTCTCTACCTTGCTTCAATTCTAAGGATATTCTGTGTATTTTAACTGCTCCAGCGTCTGTCATTCATATTATATCTTCAAAATACCTTGGCCACCTTTTATGCTGGCTGCTTTCATAATGTTAGTTATTTATTTTGTGGAAACCAGCTACAACTGGTCTGAACTGGGGTGCTAGCCTAATTGTGTTTAGGGGCCTGTCTAGTCTACAGATACAATGAAGTGTGGAAGTGTGATTACTTACAATCTGATTACGAGGCTATTGAATTCCATGTGGTAGATGGGACCTTAACTTTCTGTTTTCATAACCCCAGATAGGAGAGTATGGCTTTGGGCTCTTTTGATCTACAGCGAGACACTGTTCCTATAACTCGTTATGTCTCAATTTCGTTCCTAAAGGGTAGAATCCATCCTAAAATGAATATTGTCAGCAGTGAAATAACCAACTTTTGGGAAAAAGATAGCACACGCTATAAAAAACGTGACCCCACAAAACCAATTTTCCCCTATAGACTGATAATGACTCATTTCAGTGTCGAAAACATAATTGAATCGCTCCTTGCAGCAATTAGGAGAGTCTGTTGATGTGCAACTACTTAATTGTGTTTTGATACTGCGGACTCTCTGTGGCAAGCTGAGAGCACTATTTTGACATTGAAATTAGTTGGTATTTTGTGCTTGTTTTTTTCCTGAACTCCATCCTGGACCAGAATTCACAGGAAGGATAAGCTAGTGGGGATTTCAGGGGCTGCAGGTCTGGGTCTTTCTCAGCTGGCTGAAATGGTCACTGCCCCAGTGGCTCGTTAAATCTTCAGCAGCTCGCTGTGGTGAACTGTGATTGCTCACTGTCTGGTCAAGGTGAGGATGGCTAGCAAAGAGGTCTGGGTTAGACTGCTGCTGATAATCCATTTGTTGTGTCTGAAGGGTGTTAAGGGCACACACAGAGCTTTTGTAAAACTCAAGCACATTAAGAGAAGAGGAAGTAATAGGCAGCATCTGAAGATGGCCTGGGCTCACTGTCTGGGCCAAAGCAAGAGGACGGCTAGAAAAAGCATTGAAATATTTCCTCCTGTGCATCCCTAACAGCCAAATGGATAGCGACCCCTCTCCCCCAGGTAAAGTTCACTGCCCATGGAAGCTGGAGCATGTGTCTGCCCTGGAAGGCTTAAGCAAAAGCACCAGTGCTAACAGGTCCAGATGTTAAAACAGCAAAGACAGAATTCACCTTGTTAGTGGCCAGGGGCTGCCTCTCCAGTTCAGGCACATTTCTCTTTAATGATGTTTTCTTATGTGCTCATCCCAAGAGAGAAAGGAAGAAAAGAGGTTGTTTGTTTCTCTGCTAAGGGGAGTCTCAGAAATAATCAAAGCGGCTGCCGGATGGTGTGAGGTACCCAGGGAAAGCAAGCTGTGCCCAGGAACATCAGGATTCCTTGTTAAGGGATTGTGTAGGGAAAAGCCAGCACGTCTCTCTGCTCTGGCTGCCTGCCACGTTTAGAAGCACGAGCCAGCTCTGTCTGGGCAGCTGGATCTGCTTGAGGACTCTGCCAATGACAAGGCAGCCAACTTGTGAGAGTGAGAGGTGGTCAAGCTGTCAGAAACCATCTCTGACTTGAAGCTACTGTGGAGGAGATACAGATACAGAACCAAGTCTTTCACTCTGGGCAAGACCAGCACCCTGCGCAAAGAGGTACATCTACCCGCCTTTGTGCTTTGATACGGGCAAGAGGATGTGGAGCTTTTGTCCTAAAATCAGCTGGTTTGGGAAGGGTTCAATTTTTTATTGTTTTTCACCTAGTGTGCCTTCGCTTCAGAGCCCCAAAATCATCCGAGCGCTATTGTTGGCCAGCTGCAATACTCACAGGCAGCAGTTAGGACAGACAACCTGTGGTGTCTCAGTTAAGTTGTGTTACAAAGCCATCAAATGGTTTGATTCGACTGCTGAAAAGTCCCAGAGGACAAGCTGTGCTCTCCAAACTAGCAGATTTGAAGCTAGATCAGAGTATCTACAAAGCCCAAAGAGAGTTCAGATCCGGGGCTGCTCTCAGGTCTGAACGATTCACGGCAGGATCCAGGATACATCTCTGAAACTTCTGCCATGAACAAGGATGAGTCAGCGTGGTCATTTTCACAGCCCTTCTCTTGTTTGACTCATGAGTTAGCGTGTGGTGAGAATAAAACCCTCAATTTCACATACGGAGGTAGAGTGACATTTTTGCAGGGATTGTTTTGTTGTCATTAAAACAAAGTGAGATTCTAATCCAAATGAGAAGATTTATCTGGTCTTGGCTGACCAGCTTTGATAAGGGGATGAGTGCTGGAATGGGCTACCCAGGGGTGTTGTGGAGTCTCCTTCTCCAGAGATGTTTAAAACCGACCTGGGTATGTTCCTGTGTGACTTACTCAGGTGCTCTGGCAGGGGGATTGGACTGGATGACCTTTTGAGGTCCCTTCCAATCCCTGATGTTCTGTGATTCTGTGTGATTTGGAGGATCGAACGAAGTCAGGAATGTCTATTATCTGGCTCCTTCGTACCATTATGGAAGTCTAGCAGGAGTCCCAGTCATGCTGCTTTGTGCTTGGAAACTGTTTAGCTCAGCTCAAGACAGTGTGGGAACAGTCACAAATGCCAGAAAATGTCACTGGGGAGAGAGGCTGGTTTTGGGGGTGGTAGTAAGTGTTGGGAGGCAGATGAGCCCTGAGAAAGTCAAAAGAGGGATCCCTGGCCCTTGTAATGGGTAAAGAGAGAAGGAAGACGGTCCAGCTGGGTTGTAACAGAAGACAAGTGGGAATGTTTAAAGGATGTGTGTTGGGGAACCTAAGAGGTGTCAGGAGCTGTTTATTGCTGCTGGAGCTGCCTTCCCACTGTGGCAGGGCTGTTAGTGACGGCCGCAGTCAGGGACCAATGTGATGGAGGGATGGGGGTTCACGGGGGTTGTTGGATGTCAGAGAGCATGTCGGGTGCTCCCTCATGCGTGCATGGATTGACTGACATGTTCCCGAGGGGGTTGTTGGTTACATGTCATCGTGTGTGTCATGCTTCAGCCGGGGCTGTCGCTGCCTGTTGGAAGGTGTCACGGGCTGTGCTTTTCTTCTAGCTGCATCAATCCGATTTTTGAATGAATTGTTCGCTGAAGGTCTTTCCTCACAACCAAAGAGACCAACAAACTACACAGGTTTTCTGCAAAATGAGAAAAAACAAGTGCATCATTGAAGAGAACAGGTATTTCCCAAAGAAGCATTTTGTTTTCCTCTCTGTGCTGCAGAGATCAATAACGCGCCGCTTCGGAGCGGGGAGAGCAGCTGGGAACCCTTTCTCCTTTCTGATCTGAAGGAAAACAAAAAAACCCACAAAGGCTGTGGGTTTTTTGCTTTCCTCACTTAAAAAAGCCCCAAACAAACAGCCCCCCAGAACAACCAAAGTAATTTATGTTGGCAAATGGACCGATTCACCATTTGGGAATGAAAATGGCAAATGGCTGGGGTTGAAACTGGTAAAATAAGTCCAGCTGGCGTTTGATGAATTTTCTTGAGCTGAAGTTATTCCTGTCACTCCCCTGACGTGCCTCTGATCCTGCACCAGGGGAAGCTGGGACCAGAGTTAGCAATAAACTATTTACCTTCATAAAACCACTCACTCCAGATCCACCTGATCTCATTCTATGCCTTTATATCTTCTGGGTCTGTTCCTGCTGGCGTGTTACTGGTGGAAGTGGACAGCAAACTAAGAGGAATAATTTTTTCACAGTATGAAAAGCAGTGTGTGTGTGTTCCAAAAGGTGTGTTTCATAATGTCGCTCACAAACTTTGTTCTGAAGACCCACAATAAACTAAATGTCCTGCTTTGCCTCAGGGAGTTGTGTTGGTTGTTGGTTTGGTTTCAGACTGTCAGCAAAACACATGCTGGGGTGTTCGCAGAGTGCTAAGAGCTGTTCATCAGCACAGATGAGGAAACAGAGGCACAGCTGGGCTTCCCCTCCCCAAAGTTTGGTTGCAGAGGTGGAAATGGGACCTGGTTCCCTTTGGTGTGAGTCCCTATGTACAGGACCCATAAGCCTTTCCTTTTGCAATTAGCATGGAGACCAGACATTACCTTCTGCATGTGCTTAAGGAAGAGTGAGAGCCCAAGAATTAAAAAAGAAAGATAATAATCAGAGCTTCTGGGGAAGCAGGAACAGCACCTTGAGAAGGTTCAGCAGGTCCAACCTATGTCTCCAAGTCCTGTCCGCAGCATCCCGGTCCTCATGCAGGTATATGGTTTTGAGCAGGAAGACCCTATAAGAGCAATGGAACACTGGTTCCTTTTGCATTGCTGAATCCCTGGTGGCATGGTTAATCGAATGGACATATTTCATTAAACAGAGCCTTCACCATCTGGTCTGTCCCAATTATAAATGCAGAAAAAAGTTCATTTCTCGACTATAGTAGTGGGGAAGCAAGGGAAGATGCCAGTGGTTTCAAGTGCTGTGGAGTTTTTGTGTCAGACAGCCTCACAGCTGGGAAGTTTAGTCTCCCAGGCCACTCACTTCCCACCCTGAAACATCAGACTGGCTGGGCTAAGAGACAGGAACTTGTGCAGAGGATTGTCCTTCAGAGGTGTTGCCCTTCACAGGAAGGGACAGGATGGGAGGGCTGTTGGCGCTGCCTGTGGCTGGGACCACAGCAGGACATTGAGGACCAGTGAGGACCTTACATCTACATTCATTCTGTAAAAAACTAACTCCTCTAATTTTTTGTGTCCAGTTCCACACTTACCATGAGACACAGAGAAACGACTCCTCTGGAGCTGTTCTTTTTTTTACATACTTAGTGATGGAAATTCTGCACTGATGCTATGCTGAGTCCCCATCTCTTCCTGAGGGAAAGCATCTTCCAAGCTGAAGGGAAATGCTGAGTTCTTGTGTGACTTGATCTAGGTGATCCTGCTGTGGCAGGGGATTGGACTAGATGATCTTTCGAGGTCCCTAGTGTTCTGTGATTCTGTAAAAGGTCTTTTACTTTTTTTGTGGGAAATAATGGTGTCCTCCGAAATCTAAGAGCCAGTGGTGTAAATCACTGTCTCTGGTCTTATCCTGCATGTCCAGCTAACAGTGAGTTCAGCTACTGCTCCATCCACTTGCTTGGGGTGCTGGAACCAGCAGCTATCAGCTGGGAGTGGCAAGAGGTGGATGCAGCAGCAAATGCCTGGTGTTGTCCTAGGAGATGATTTCCAAAGCAGGAGGCAGGTTTGTTCTGACCTTTAGGAGGCAGAGCTGATCTGTTTTGTTGCTGCGCTGTGTTTTTGCTTTATGTTCCCATTAATCACTTTCATTCAAATGAAACCTGCAAGCGTGCGATGTGCAGAACTCATTTCATCAGGCCCTGTGTGTCCGTGTTTGTGTGTCTTTAAAAAAATACCGCAGCCAATTCCGTTAAATTATTAGTCCTGTATTTCTCAAATTTACTGTCGCCCTCAGGTAAAATTGCTGCTGCAACTAAATAAAACCTTTGGAAATGAATTCTAGCTCCTGACAGCCTTTAAGCCCTTGAGGCATTTAAATTCTGGATTTAGCGGCAGGATTATTACTTCAGTGCAGCAGTTAACCATGTCTTTAAGCAGAGTCGCCTGTGACAGTCAGTCCAGGTTCCACTGCCCTTTTACAACAGCCCCTTTGCTTGGTGCTTGAGTTGTGGCATGAGCATCCCACGCCACTTGAAAGACCCACTGTAAAGTTGCAGCCTGAATTACTTTGCGTCTGGCTCCTGCTGCCCTGCGTTCGTCCTTCATTTCCCAACGAGGACCTCCTTGGCAGAGATGTTAGTGCACTTTTCTGTCTGTGCTGGTGCTGTTGCCTTCCTAATGGCAGTAGCACTGCAGGGGGCTTCATTTTGCTCTCACTGCTTTTTAATGGTTTCAAACCATCTTTATTGCTGAACCAGCTTGTCCATCTGCGCCGGTTCAGGAGATGCTAATGGGCCTTGCATGGCTCAGCTAACACAGCTGTGGCTATGGGGCCAGTAGTGCACTGGGGATGGCATTGACGACCTGAGGAGGGCTGGTGAGTCAGGTTCTGCTCCTAGCTACCAACAGAGAGATGCCTATCAGGGCGAGAATGAAACAAGCTAAGCAGGTGGAGGCTGTGCAACTTACCAGCAGGAGTACGTCCTTTTCTTCTTGACTTGTGTTAGTTCTGCGGTAGCAGCCTAGGCTATACCCTCTGCCTCTTCTTTTGAGACTTGCATTTTGGGCTACTGTCCTTTCAAAAAGACACTGTCAAAGCATTTCATGTGCCCTTGCACCAAAACATCCTGGGTGACAGTGCCTGAGACATGGGGTTGTGCCTGGGGAAGGAGCTTGGGGAACCAGGAGCGGGGCAGCTAGCTGGAAGGTTCTGTGCTGATTTACTACTGGAGATAAATGCCTCATGGGACTAAAGGTAGAAAGACTTCCTGATAATATCTGAGGCCTTGACAGGCAATTCTGGGATCTGCTGTTTAGCAGAAGGTCACTAGGAGAAAGATATAAGACAAATATCACCGTGATCTTTATTTTGTAGTGTCTCTGAAGAAACTATTAACTCCATACTTGGTTTAGTCCTGATTAAATATCCTGTGTGGATACTGATAAATTAATAAATGATTGAACTCTGAGAGAGATTCTGACCATCAGACAGGATTAGTCAGGATGTCTGAGCAATCTGAATATTCAAAGGTGAGGATCCCTTTCCCCCTCCTACCCACGTCTCAGCTTGCACTGATTTTAAGACTCCTTTGGAAGAAGGAGAAACAAGTCTGCCTCTACCCAGAGCCAGTTTCATCAGTAAAGAGCCTGAGCAGTTTTCTTGCACTTGCTATTTGTGCCCAGCTCCTGATCAGTGCAGCTGCAAGACATTTATAAACAGACCTAAAATACATCTGTGCTAATTGCTGACAACGTTGCTTGAGGACCAAATCCTGAAGTAGACCAAAGGGGAGATGGTCCCCAAGCTTCTTAGAATATGCCTATTTCTCAGCTCACAGGCAATCTTGGTCAAGTCCCTAATGGAGGTTCTATAATTTAGATAGCAGTGAGAAACTGCATTACTAAATCCTGATGACTTCTGCTCCCAGCTTGTCCTTCACCCAGGTTCCTAGAACAGACAATGCAAGGTCATTGTAAAGGGGCTGTTTGAGTGAGACATGGGGTCAGCCCTTGTCCAGTTAGAATTATGAGCATGGGCTTTTAGCAGCCCCAATGGCACTGCCAGCCCAGCCAGCAGCTGCAGCATCAGGTGTGAAGATGGAGGTGGCAGCAGCCTGGAACCAGCACTGGGTAGAGGCAGGGGCAGGTGATGCCAGACCAGAGCAGGGGACTGCAGTGCTGCGTCTGCTCCATTTGCCTTGGTATTCTGGAAAGGTTTATGAGCTGGAGATCAGGGCTGCAGGAGAGTCAGTGCAGGATTCAGTGCAGTGTCCAGGTTAATTAAGCCTGAGGTGCTGAGCAACACTGCAGCACTGAGTCCCTGCACACAGACGTCTCTACCCCTCACTCCACTGAGCTGCGTAATGGAGAGCTGACTGCTTGTGACAATTTAGGGCAGTGCTCTGGCTGGAAGGTCAGTGTAGATTAAATGGCATGATGAGAATAGTGAGGATGTAACTGATGGTCTGAGCACTTCCTAGCTAGGAGCAAATAAATTCCCCTGCATCACAAATTTGCAGTAAGTGGAAAGCATTCAGCCCTCTCTTCAGTGCAGAGGAAGGTACGTCCTGCTGGGGAAGCTGTGCTTCAGCTGGAGGATTGAAAAATAGGCTCCTGATAATGTCCGGTGGCCCCACAGAGCCAAAACTGTCTTGTCAACTGCAGGCAGTTCAGCCTTATCCCTCATGCAGCAGTGAGCACATCTGCCCTCCAGATGTTTCTGGGTGCCAGTGTGCAAAGAAATTGGTTTTTAGGACTCAAATGTGGATATTCGACCAGCTTCTTTGGGGATAACAGGATGCAAAGAGAATCTGTCACAGCATCAAGCCATGCTTCCTGGGAGAAGGAGAGAAGGAAGCCTTGGCACGCAAGACCTTCATGCTTGTTGGACAAGTGCTGGGCACAGCTGGCATTGGGCTCTGGGATGAGTTCAGAGATTGCTGCTGCAGATCTGGGCTGTGATTACATTGTAGAGCTGGGAGTAATGGCCAATTAATCTGTTGAGTGATGGAGATAAGGGGACACACCTGCCCCTCCTGAGCCAAATTTCAGCCACAAGCACTACAGGACCCTGCTCTTTGCAAGTGGGAAACTGCACAAACCATCATTGTGCCACCAAATCCCTGCTCAGCACTGAAAATCTGTTAACAGCTTTCTCCTCCTTTCTGGTGAGTTTAAACAGAACTCCTGCTCCCATTTTCCTTCCCCTCTTCCCAAGCTTAAAATCCAGATAGTTGCTACAGAAGTAGTGGAAAATAAAGCTCCTATGGCTGTGTTCTTTTTGAGAGAAGTGAATGGTGTGTGTATGTGCACACACATAAATGATGCATTTTAATTACCCTCACAAGTGATGAGGAACCTGCATCTGGGCATGACTGTGAGCCAGGAGGTTCATTTGCTCACCATTGCTTTTATGACTTTTGACCTTAATTTGAGTCCCTCCAAGCTGGATGGTTGCATCTGTCAGGGCAGCTGTACCTTAACCTGCTGGGACCAAAAGCCTGATGTGGGGAAACTCTGTGCTGTCACTCTCTGCCTGTGGCCTCATGTTGCCTGATGTGCTCCCAATACCTCCCTCACTGTCCCCATCCTCCTGGGCTTCATGTACTCCACCTGCATGTGCCCTCATTACTTTAAGCAGGGGCTGAGTGGTGCAGCACTGTCCCCTGCCCCTGATGGCAGTGGAGTTCAGGGTTCTCAGCTGCAGGGGAAGGACCGGCTGCTGGGGCCATTGTGGAAGGCAGGGAGACAGTGCAACAGAATGAGAAGGGTCTCATTAATTCCATCACCATCACTTCCCTGCTGTGCAACGTGGCTGATGAGCTTGTCAGCCATCAGATGACAGCAAGACAGAAGGTCAGTTATTGCTAACAATGGCCAAGGAGCTTCATCTAAGTAGCATGACCATGCTATTGACTCAGGCTGCTGCTTTGCATAGCTTTGCTATAAAACTTTCCTGTCCTAAAGCTTATCTCCTGCAGAATTTCCCAGCCTAATCTGCAAAGTGATGCCCCCCCCCCACTCCATTCAGCGAGTGTGACTTCGGCAGTCAGTCACAGACTGAGGCTCTGCAGGCTGGTTTATTAGATGGAAGAGGATGGAAAGAGACTAGGAGAGGGGATGCTGCCTGTTTGTGAGGTATGAGAAGAGGGCTTATTTCTGAACTCTGCTTCTAAGGGGCATCTACACAGGACTCTTTATAAACAGCTTCAGCCAAGTGCTCCCGGTGCCTGAAGGCAACTGGGCAACCCTGACCTGTTATAGGGAGTTTATCAACCTGGATTTACAGAGGATTGGTATGAGGGGTGGTGACTGAGCCCCAGCAGCATCACCATGTCACATGCCTCTGGTATCCACTTAAATGATGTGAAATTAGCCTTAGACCCTGCGGTGTGTTTGCCCTCAGTGTTTGGTCTCAGCCTTGCCCAAGCTCTGAATTTTACTGGATCTGCTCTTCCCTTACCTCCCTCTTGTCTTTCTGTGCTGTCCCTCTTTCCAGAGCAGGGCAATAGTTGGTATCTCCTCCTTGGTGATAGGGAAAAAGAAGACTGGATGTTGGATCCCAGGGCCATTCTCCACTCAGCAGAGCTGCTTTTCATACTTGGCTGATAGGAACTAGCCCAAAAAGCTCCAAACTGAAGTATATACCCACCCAAAGGCAAGCAATCCTAGCGTTTATGACAGGCCACCCTAAGAAGAGACTCTCCCATGTAGCTTTCAAGTTGCCATGACTTACCCATTCTGCAGAATGGTAGGGATAATATTTTTCAGCTCCCTCCCTCCCCCACCATAGTGCTCACTGCAAAGCTCCAGCAGGGAGGGCTTTTTCAGGCTAGATGGATCCTGTCATTTTTCTGGCTCTTTCCAAGCAGCACATCAGTGCCAGCCTTGCCAGGCTGCATCAGAACGAAAACGTGGCAGCTCTTCTCGCTCCCTGCTTATTTATTTATTTATTTGAGGGCAGCCTGGCAGTGCTCAGCTTCCTCAAGAGGCAGGGTTAGCAGAAGGTCTGCTCAGATGGTTCATTGGGCAGATGGCTAGAGGTAACCCCCAGGGCAATGCTGACTAAAGAGCACAAACTGCGCTGGGATGTGGCCAAGCTGAGGTTTGTGTGGGAACGCAGAGAGCATCATGACCCTGTCTGCATCGTGTACCCCAGCAGATTCCTGCCCTGCTGGCAGCGCGGTCCTCAGTGACACTGGAGGGGGAAACAAGAACCATCTGGCCAGCGCTGCTGTCCTCCTTGGCAGGAGGAAGTCTGGGAGCAATGGTAGGGGCTGCTGGTAGACCCTGAGTTGCTGCTCTGTGTGTCCTGGCTGAGCGAATGTCTCAATGCTAGGAAGGGAGTGGATCGCAACAAGGTACCTCCATTATGAGGACAGGCAAACGAGCTGGGAGACGGCTTCTGGAATATTGTGTCCAGCTCTGTGCCCCT
The DNA here is from genome assembly GCA_028565055.1 of Phoeniculus purpureus. Classification (NCBI taxonomy): domain Eukaryota; kingdom Metazoa; phylum Chordata; class Aves; order Bucerotiformes; family Phoeniculidae; genus Phoeniculus; species Phoeniculus purpureus. The sequence continues at coordinate 13,986,245 of JAOXOE010000765.1, read as the reverse complement.
CAGTTCAAGAAGGACACAGAACTGCTGGAGAGACTCCAGCACAGAGCCACAAAAATGATGGAGAGGAACATCTCTCTGATGAGGAAAGGTTGAGGGAGCTGGGTCTCTTGAGCTTGGAAAAAAGGAGACTGAGGGGTGAACACATTAATGTTTATAAATACATGAAGGGTGGGTGTCAGGAGGATGGAGACAGGCTCTTCTCAATGTCTTCTAGTGATAGGACAAGGGCAATGGGTGTGAGCTGGAACATAGAAGGTTCCACATGAGTAAGAGAAGGAACTCCTTCCCAGTGAGGGTGACAGAGCACTGGAACAGGCTGCCCAAGGGGGTTGTGGAGTCTCCTTCTCTGGAGAGGTTTAAAACCTGCCTGGATATGTTCCTGTGTGACTTGGTCTAGATCATCCCGCTGTGGCAGGGGAATTGGACTAGATGATCTTTCAAGGTCCCTTCTAATCTCTAATGTTCTGTGATTCTGTGAAGAAGAGAAGGCTCCAAAGAGACCTTGTAGTGGCCATTCAGTACTTGAAGGGGGCTACAGGAAAGCTGGTGAGCGACTGTTCACAAAGGTGTGTAGTGGCAGGATTAGGGGCAATGATTTTAAACTAGAGCAGGGTAGATTTAGATTGGATGTTAAAAAAAGTTCTTTAATCTGAGAGTGGCAAAACACAGGAACAGGTTGCCCAGAGAGGTGGTAGAAGCTCCATCCTGAAGACATTCAAGTTCAGCCTGGATGGGGGTCTGGGCAACCTGATCTAGCTAAAGATATCCCTGCTCACTGCAGGGGCTTGGACTGAATGACCTTTAAAGGTCCCTTTTAGTTCAACAAGTTTTATGTTTCTATATGATTCTGTATCATTCTATACGATCCTGTGATTCTAAGGCTGAAAATGCAGCGGTGTTTCCCTCTGGAAGTTGGGGGCTGGAAGTGGCTGCATCATGGTGAAAATTACTTGGAACTGAAGGTTAGGTAGGCTGGATTTTTTCTCTTTAGCTCATTGGTGATTAATACAGCTACTTTCATGAAGATAAGTTCCTCAGCTTGAACCTTACCGGTACAAACTACAGTCTAACCAAAGTTACCTCCATTCACGGTGTCTACATAGCAAACCCAGATACAGCAGGTTATTTTGCAGGAAACAGGATAACAAACAGTTCAGTATATCAATCCCTGCTAACATTGCACCTGTTTGGAGTACATTTTTCAGTGAAATGATGGCTCTGCATGACGCATGAAATTCTTGTTTCCATCGGTATACCTGGCCAACAAGGGCAGAGCTGGGGTTTGAATTGAGGGAGACATCACTTGCTTTTTTCACTCATTTCATAGTCAAAATGTTTTCTTTTTAATTTGTCTTCTTTTCCTCCTCTTGTCCTCTTCTTTTCCTCCTCTTTTTCTCTTATTTTTATCTTCTTTTTCTTTTTTTTCTTTAAAGGCTTTGTGACCCCCTTTGGAAAAGACACAGTGTTAAGGGCTGGGGAAAGTACAGTGGTTGAAAAGACCTAGTAGAGCTACAGGAAAGCACAATTTATTAAAGGAAAAGTAACTCTCCTAGTCAGTGCATTAACTCATGCCATGACTTTTTAATGGCAGTGGTGTAGGTTAATTAGTACCTGTGCTGTCCTTGTGTCCTTATTCAGAAGGGATAGTGCTCTCATTCGGTAGGGCTCCTATGAAGACAGCCCTTCTAGAAGTGGTTTAATATCTGTGTGCATGCATGGAAATCTTCTGCTCTTATCAGCAGAAAAAGACAGGCACTAAAGGGCCCAGAAATAGAATTTCTTTGAGTGACACAAACCTGCTCACTATTGAGATTCCAATTGGGTGCTTAAAGAAGATTTATTTTTCTCTTTTATTTTCCTATGAGTTTTCTTTCTCAACCTGCTTCAGCACTGAATTCAGGCACTGAGAGCTGCAAAGTGTTTCTGTCTGAAAGACTGTGCTTGCTCTCCTAGCTCTGTGCATTAGAGGTAAGCGGCCAGCATGGCAATGAGCTGCCTCCTTTGAGCAACACTGGGTGTGTGGTGGTAAAACCAGATTAATGTTGCATGGGCCTCTCTCAGCCCACACTGGCCGAGCACAGCAAATATCAAAGGTAATGCAATGTTCCTTCTTGGTATAGAGATGGGGGAAAAAGGCAGAATGACCTTTTCTCTGTGAAACTGAGTGAAAATGGGAGTGTCTATGTCTGAAGGAAAGGGGTGCTGCTCAAGTGATACCTCTGGCTGAGAGTCCTGTTGTAAAGCAGAAGGGAAGGATAAGAGAAGCTGTGATCTTTGTGCCCAGTCACTGCACATGTCACACACCTTTGACCTGCACATACCCTTCCTTTTCTTCTCTTGCTTTCTGGTAGCTCAGAACTGCCCTGTTCTCCAGAAGCATTGGGGCCGATGGGCAATCACAGCAGAAACTGTTGGCTTCTACTGGTGGTTTCAGAATGTTGGTGGTCTCCAACACGCTGATGTAGGAATCTGCCTTTTTGCTCAACAGGTCTAGTTCCTAGAGGGCTTTGTGATTCTGTGGTCTAGTTCCTAGAGGGCTTTGTGATTCTGTCAAGAGGGCTTCCCACATAAAAAAGTGGGTGCTTCCACCCTGAATCACATAACTACGAGAGAATTTGTAGTACCCCCACAGACAACTGAGGGAATTGTGTCTGAAAGCATCTGTGATGGAATATATGAGACTAGTGTCAGAGGGATCAGTAAGCACTGTGTCTGCAGCTGTGCATCCTCATGAACCCTCTACCAACCAGGCTTCTGGAGAAACCATGGGTGGGTGAATCTGGGCAATCACCTGCTTCTGCTCCCCCATGTCTCATCTGTTCAAGGGCTGGGATGAAGTTTACCTTGTAGTGTAGGTCAGTGTGCTCCAGACAGAATCACAGGAAGTATTGGGTTGGAAGGGACCTCCAAAGGCATCTAGTCCAAGTCCCTGCAGTGAGCAGGGACACCTCTAACTAGATCAGGTTGCTGAGAGACCCATCCAGCCTGACTTGGAATGTGTCCAGGGCTGAGGCCTCTACCACCTCTCTGGGCAACCTGTTCCTGTGTTTCATCACTCTTAAAGAACATTTTTTAACATCCAATCTAAATCTACCCTGCGCTAGTTTAGAATCATTGCCACTCATCCTATTGTTCCCTGCCCTTGTGAACAGACTTCCCCAGCCTTCTGACCGGCCCCTTTCAGGTACTGGAAGGTTGTACAAGGTCCCCCAGGAGCCTTCTCTTTGAGCTGAACAACCCCAACTCTCTCAGCCTGTCTTAGTAAATCATGCTTGCACTCTGCCTTTGCCAGGAACCAGGACACAGTACTGGGCTGTATGTGATGGTATCACTTCTGAACCAGAGCTAACCCATTTTTAGACATTTGCAGGTGAATATGCAGTGACTTTGCAGAGAGGTGGTAGAAAGCCACTCAGTTTACTGTTGATCTGGCTAAACTCAGGCTGTGGCAAAAAGTGATAGCTTTTGAAGCTATTAAACAGCCCCAGCTGTTAGAGCTGTGTGTGTGGCTTGTCTTCCTTGGGACAGTATACACACACCTCTGAAAGGAAAAAGCCAACCACAAGCAAGTTAATTTGATATTTTGACTGCTGTAGTCTCCTTCATGGGAGAGACCACCAGAGAAAGAACCGGTGATGTCTGTAAAAGCCACTGTTTCACTGTGCTCTCTCCAGAAAGGAGTACTTTCCAAGCTGATAGAGACCACAGCTGCATCATCTCTTGAATCTTGAAAAGCAGATCATGGGCAAGAATAAAGGAAACAGGGACCACTTGATTCCTGGAGAGAAGCCCAATTGCTTCATTAAAGAAGAGTTGTCACATGCTTGTTTCTTAAATCCTGCTAAATACCTGCTTAGCAGCGTTATTGACAGGCTTTTCTCACGAACATTGAGCTGCTAAGCTGCTCCTAGTTTACAGCAAGAGGTTAAAGGATTTCTCAAAGCTCCCAATGAAAGCCTTACTAACTGGATTAACTGCTAACATGGATTTAAGCTTTGAGTCAGATTAACCCCCATTGCTCAAAGTAGGTTCTTCTTGTTCATCCTTTTCTTCTCTTTTATTTCTCTTTTTTTCTTCCCAGCTCTTCGTCTTTGTTTGTCGGGAATGAGGGCAAAACTTGAAGTCCCCACTGCTTGTGTTTGGGAAGCGGGACGGGACACAGTGCGCTCAGAACCTGGGAGGATGGAGGCTGCTGCTCCTGGGCTGTGATATCCCTGACAAGCAGCAGCAGGGGCAGCTCGGCCAGCTGGGCTGGTGGGAGCTTTTCTGGCCACTTCAGATGTGACCGTTGCTGCAGGGCCTTTAGCTAATGGGGGTAGCTGTGATAGGAGCAAGGGGAGTTATTAATTGAATGATAGGAGCAAGGGGAGTTATTAATTGAATGATAGGAGCAAAGGGAGTTATTAATTGAATCATAGAATCATTAGGGATTGGAAGGGACCTCAAAAGTTCATCTAGTCCAATGCCCCTGCCACAGCAGGATCACCCAGACCAAGTCACACAGGAACACATCCATAGTGTTTTCTAGAAGTTCTAAGCATCTGCAACACAGGCTTTAAGATGAAGGTACCTTCTCCACCGTAAGTCACTATGGAATCATAGAATCAGTCAGGGCTGGAAGGGACCACAGGATCATCCAGTTCCAATCCCCCTGCCATGGGCAGAGACAATTGATCTGAGATCTGCATTCTGCTTGCGTTTTCTAGTCTCTTCCTTAGATTTCTTCAGCAGCATGAGAACCCTGAACCCTTCTGTAAGGTGATTTAACTATTTACACACCTGGCCAAGCAGCTAACAGCAAAAGTGACTCCAACAGGATGACCCATGGCCTTCATAGCATCAAAGAGCCAAAGTTAACCTAATTTAGGCTGCAGTTAAATGTGAATTACTTCAGCATCTTAGGAGGACTTAGGCACCATCTGCACTGCTGCTTTTGGCTGATGGTTTGTACAGTTATGCTGGTTCTGAGCTAGTGCCTGTGTTTCTAAGACTGGGGCTGGTGTCTCAAAGTGAGGGTCTGCTGTGGCCCACTCCACGGGACCTGCAGTGCAAGAGTCTGTTAGCAAACGCTAAAGGATGTCAAGGGAAAGCAACCAGAGATGTAGGCTGGAAGGAGCCAGGGCGCAGCAATGTGGTTGCTCTTGCCTGACCAAACTGGCATATGAGTTGATTCCCAGCCCAGAAAAGAGATCAAGGAACTGACCCAATAATTTTTCTGTTTCTTCATCATCCGCTCACTGCATGATTCAGACCTCTCAATTAACTTTTTCCACAGTGACAAGAGATGCAACAGCCGTGTGATATTAGCAAGCCAGGGTCATGGCACCGTCTGGCCCATGCAAAGAGACAGCACTTGGCTGCCCTGGGGAGGGACTCTTGTACTGGGGCCATTCAGAGTCTCCCTCAGGGTGGTGGCATGTCCCCAGGGATGGAGCAGTCTCTCTCATTTAGCTCACTCTATTTGTTCTGCTGGCTAGGATCTATGTCCAGCTGGCCCAGGACCATGTTGCTAAACAGAGACTGAAGTGTAAGGAACTCCTGCACAGTGTTTGTACCCCATTTGGTGTCACCCATGAACATGTCCATTGCTTGGCAGAACAGGATGCAGCCAGGTCTGAGAGCATCACTGAGTTTCTGTGCTTCTTGAAACTGCTGTTTCTAAGCTTGCTGTGACAATCCCAGTGGATACCCATGACCTCTTCTAGCAGAACCTTCTAGCCCCCTGCCTTTCCTTTGGCCTCACATCTGTTCCGCTATGTGGCCACTGTCTCTCTTAGACTGTTTAGACTGCTCCTCTAAAAGCCATCAGCAGGATCCAGAGGACCCTGTTTCTCATTTCCCTTGAACACTGATCAGCTGTCCTGTTCAATTCTTAATCTCATGTGTGTTTTGAGTCCCTCCCAGCTGCCTTTATCCCCATCTAATCCTTTTTATGTGAATCCCTGGCCTCCACTTCTGGTAACCCTTCCTTCCCCCTGTCCCCATGCCTCTGTAATCTCCCTTCTCATTGTCTCACACTCTCCCTGGAGAGCAGCTCCTCCTCATCCTCTTTCCTCTGGCACATCAGGCTTCTCTGCTTTCTCCCTGGTTTGCACCAAACCTCCCACAGTTGCTCAGCATCAGCCTGTTCCTTCCTCATCACTGAGAGAGAGGATCCTCTCATAGATTTCCTTTACAAATTTCTTCCCATACCTCACAACACATCCCTTAAGGGAAATCAGGACACTCATTTTGTGCTGCCCATCAGCGAAAGAGGTTATTTTCAAGGCAGCTGCTCCAGGTGTGTGACCCAGCTAATGCTGTCACCCAAGGGAAATGGTCCTCTGCGTGACCTCCACAAAGCTTTTAGGTGGTGGCACTGCCTGTCTGCCCTCTGACAGGTCTTCCCTTAGCATGTGCCAGGACCTCCAGAGCCCTCACAAGATTGGACAGAGCCACATTTCTCTGTCTGCAGTGCTGGTAGACTGAGACCAGTGCTTGGGAGCCACCCATATCCTGCCTCTCCCCTTTGGGCATCTGAACGGCTATTTGTGGAATTCCTTATGGTTTGACACTTGGCATTTTACAGCACGGGGCTGTCATATCCCTTTTATATCAGATGATAAAAATAATGTTTCCTGGCCCTACGGCCTGCACTGAGACTGGCCAAAGAAAAGGGAGAAGGGGAAAATAAAACCAAAATCCATCAGCTCAAAAGCCCAGAAGGAAGTGGGCTGGTTGTGGGGCACGAGGGAGGGTCATTCTTATGATGTAGAGAGGTGATTGGAAAGGGTTGTAGGTAGGTGACCCGGGATGTGGCGATGTACTGGCAGAGCTCTCAAGTTAGCACTTTCCTCTCGGGCTACAAATTCACCAGCCCTTTGGCAGGCAGAGATGTTGTAACCTGGATCTTCCTTCTTTTGTTCTTACAGCTACTGCAGAGCTCTTCTGAGCTGTGTATGAGTTGAGACAACCTTAAGTTTCTCCAGCTTATTCTCTCTATTCCTTTAATTTGCCTTGAGCCAAGGGAAGCAAAACCTTTGATGCATTGAGAAGAGTTTGCTTCCCACTGCCTGACATTCAAATACTCCTTTACTGAAAATGCTGAGGAAGAGCTCTGCCTTCAATTGCTCAGCAGTCAGAGGCCCCCTGCCCTCCCCATCTTCTTAAGGGGCTGTTTTTGAAGCCACTCCTCATAGCAACTGTGGCATAAAAAGCACTTGAGTGTGACTAAGAGTTGGCCTTGATGGATTTCCTAGGTCTAATCCCAGGTGCATTTTCCCAGTGTTGACATTACAAGTAGAAGGATGAATTTTAATAGCAAATCAGAGGCTTCCTGGTGGTTACCTTCCTTCTGTGAAGGAGGCACCAGGCAGAGGTACCAGCTGTGAGCTCTGAAATGGGCTGTGGACAGCACAGAGTTGTGAGTTAAGTATTTGCTTGTGAAAGCGTTTGAGATTTCAACCTGTTAAGCCTGACCTCTCTCTACCTTGTGTGGGGTTTGTTATGGGACGACTTTCTGGCAACTCTGCTTGTTACTAACAAGAGGCAGCTTCTACCAAAGACAAATTCTCTCTCGCCAGCCTGGTAAACACATAGATGTGGTGTCAATTTAAAGCTGCTGGGATTTTTCCATGCCACCTTCCGCTGCTGGTAGACACGTCATCCCAGCAGGACTCCATGGTGCACCAGGATGTAGCCTAATAATGTCATCCTTGGAGCAGGACTGTCTGCCTCGTGTGGCCAGTTTCCTCGTAGTCTGCTCCCCCAGCACTGATCTACATGAGTGCTTTATATTAGAAAGGTGTGCAAGTTGTGATATTTCGTAGCTAAGAAGCATCTGCCAGACGTTACTGGTTTGGTCTTTGGCATGTAAGGGCTTGGGTAGCTGGCACTCATAAATGGTTCTCTCCGATGGTTTTCAACAGTCACCTTGCCTACTTTTGCTGACACAGTTCTTACGGTAATTAATGAACTGGCACATTCCTAGGAGCCTTGTCAATGAATTAATCTCTGCGCAGAGGGAACAGCTGAACACAGGTTCCTCTTGTTGTCTCTGGCAAACAGAGGAGACAGAGAACCTGCAGGCAAACAGGGAGGGGTCTGTGTAAGGAGCCCCTGCTCCAGGAGTGGCCAAGATTCTGCATAATGCATATATTTTGCATGCATCTATTTTTTATCCTCTTGAGCTCTTATGTGTCTGATCAGAGTTTCTGAGGTGGTTAATTTATGGGGGTGCACTTTGTTATTAACCTGGTGCTGCAGGAACAGAAAAGTTCAGCACCATTCGTTATGTGAAGGCATCTCTGTGGAAGAATGTTGTCCAAATACATTAAGGAAGGCGAGATCTAGAACGATCAATCTAGAGAACCTGTTCTTACAAAATAGTATTTCATGTTTGGCCACACTCAAGGGCAGAGTCCGGAAGGGAAAACAGGACCTCCCTTAGGACTGCAGACATGTGCTTTATCACCACTGGAGGAAAGGTGTCCATAGAGGCAGCTAAGGAACATGCCCATCTTCCTCTAGAGTTCAGCAGGGACCCCTGTGGCCATGCACTGCCGTCCTTCTCTTTTGTATCTCATTATTTTCAGAGACTCAGCAAACTTGAAGGAACCTCCATAGACAGCTTCAGACTGACTTTCCCCAAGGACCAGTTGTCACAGCTGACCTTGTGCTGCCTCCACTCTGTAGTTTGTTTCTAAAGTGTGGTCAAATCCCCTTAATGAATTGTCACTAGGGTGTAGGGAAAGGTGATTGGGTCTCCAGCGTGAATAAAGCAAACAACACGAATGTGGTGAATTTGTGGCTAAAAAATCAGAGCTCTGCCTTGAGACCTCATTGGGGCTTGAATCTCTGTTGCCTTCCTTGAGCCATCTCCTGCATCAGCAGATCATTATAAATCCTGTTAAATGTTCCGGAGTCTTTCCTGAAGAAAAGGAGAAATCTCTCCTCTTCCAGTGTGACTCTCCTAAAGGGGGGTCACTTCTGCAGTAGAGGTGGAAATGAGTCAATAATGTGGGTCAGAGTAAGCCCAGGATTTGATAGTAATTTGTGCTCAGTTCTTCCAATCCAGTACTTGAAAAGCTGTTGAGAGGGAGAGGGACAACTCCAGAGAGGAAGCCAGCTCTGTGCTGGAGTGTGTTTTGGTTTTATATGGTCTTCATCAAGTTTGATGTAACTCTGAAACACCCAGCACTGGGTTGGTTGTGAATCACCTAGGCAGAAGGACATTAACTTTTAATTTGGGGAGCTGTTCCTTGATTTAGATGGAGTACTAGGCTAATAGCCCAGATACACAGTCAATGTTGTATTAGAAATCCCAGGGCTGCTGGTATTGATCCCAGTGTTGGCCAAAAGTAGCTCATGCCTCTATTAGGAAAGAAAATGGCATATTTGCTTGAGGGACAAGGCAACCTGTGAGAGAAGCTACGTTTCTTTGGACTGTCTAGGAGAGAGGCATGGAATTTATAATCTATTTTAGCATTTACTTGCTTTTTCCTCTCTGGTTGCTAATCCCAACCAGCTATGGGGAAAACTCTTAACACTGTGGTGTATCTCTGCTTGTTTGATTAAGAGATTGGAAAACGGTCTAAACCAAGGTCAAGTCCACACACAGGTAACAAGAGGATCAACTTAGTTAAGGAAAGGATGAAAAGTAGCTCTGGTTCTGCAGCGAAGCCACTAAGACAAGAGTGAGTATTGCCTGCCTATGGGCAACAGGCTGTCCTCCGGGCTGGGCATGTTTCACTTTCATTGTCCCCAGAGACATCTCAGTGATGAAAACAATAGAAGGCAGCACGGCTGCTTTTATAAAAATGTATTTCCCATTTTGGCTGAAAAGGGAATTCCCCAGGCCTTTACTTCTCTGAAATCACCCAGGTGCATCAGAGCATTTCCAAGCCAATTTGTCATCATTTCAAGGACTGACTGCCTGTAGTAACAGAAAGGACAGTGCAATTGGGTGCTAACGCTTTGATGTACAGGGCTGTTTGACCCACCTCCAACCCAGAGTAACACAAGGACTTTTACAGCGATTCTTCAGCTTCAGTGGATTAGCCCGAGCTGGACTCTGCACTATTTCAGTTGTACTTTTATTAACGTAGAATCACACTCGGACGTCAGCTGGAAGAACACATGAACGCTGCACTTACACCTAAGGACATCATTATGGTCAGTGATGCAGCTAACACACACATGTCCAGTTCAGCATGGATACAGCCACTGTCTTGCTCTATCGAACTGCTAAACTCCTTTTGGTTCACATCAGTGCTTTGAAACCACAATGATAAACAGACCAGAAATTTCTACAGAGAGCTGAAACCTTTATCTGCCTCTGCCTTGATATTGCAGGATCCCTGGAGGTTTATGGCAAACTGATCTCACTTGAGACCCCTAAGGAAAAGAGATGCAACCCAATTTAATGGCTGAAAGTAGTTCCTCTGATGTGCTGGTTTCTTTCCAGGAGTATTTGCAGCATGGGGTGTTAGGCAGCTCATTTAGACGACAAAGCTGGTCAATGCTCCCTCTGTAGTCCTCAGTGTGAGTGGTGCTTCCAGAGGACACCTCTGAGCCGAGGGGTGGCTCAGCTCCTTCAGATGAAACTTTCCCCAAAGATCTGCTGTGTGGCTGCGAGTTAGCAAACAAAGCTCGTCTTCATGAAGAGAGGAAGGAAACTTGACAAGAAAAGGCACTATGAGCCAATAAATCAAAAAATGTTCTGGCACCCCTCGTGCTAGAAATCACAGTGTGTGCTGCTCGTCTTCAATACCATTGTTGGGCTGCAGATAGCTGTGGCCGGTTGCTTTAGTTGCATCACACCGCACAGAGTTCCAGTGGTGATTTTTGCTTAAACACTTCAAGGTGTTTTCTTTTATGGGCCTTTTTGGCAATTTCTGGTGTAATTGTGCAGCTTGTCTCTAATGTCAATGAAGATGTAGAAGTGCCAGGTACAGTGTCCTATGTTTGTGGCTGTACCTGTGCTGTATCATCTCATTCGTCTTTCTGACTGCTGTTCAGTAGCCAACATCTCTGTAGCTTTTCTCCATGGAGAAAGTTCTTTATTATCCTTACAATCCCCCTTGAAATTGTGTTCAATTTTTACCATTTCCTCTTAGGCTTGATCACAGTGCTCAGAAAGGAAATTACTGGTGGTTTCTCTGTGGGTATTTTCTGTTTCCTGGTATTTTGACTCTGGAGCAGACATTTAAACACCACAGATGTTTGGGCAGATGCATCAGAGTGTTTGATCGTGCTGAGCTGATTGAAGTGACCTCTGTGTTCTCAGACCTTCCTTCCCTCACTAAATGTTACTGTGACTTTAGATCCTTTCAGGCAGACTATCCTAACCCTTGGCAGTGTCTGGTCTAGATGATCCTGCTCTGGCAGTGGGATTGGAATAGATGATCTTTCGAGGTCCCTTCCAATCCCTGATGTTCTGTGATCCTGTGACTCTGTGGCTGGCTGCCACAAACCCTGTGTGAAGCTGCGCTGACCTGCTCTCTGGTAGCAACTTTGGTAAACTTTCTGAAATGCCTCATGAGATATTTCAGGTCCTGCTTCAGTCTCTACTTCTCTATAGATTTTTCCATCTCATTATTCATTCTTTTGCTTCTAGAAGCTAATAGATATCTCCAGACCGTGCACTGACCATAATATGGCTTTATGCCTCTCTTCTGCCTTGACAGATAACCATATGGAAGCCAGGCAAACTCAGTGTGGCTCTTTGTCTCCCTCAAGTGACTAGCACCAATACAAACCTGTGTGCAATCATCCTCCTGTGAATTAAAACCTAAGCCGTGCTCTTCCCCTTGAAGAAGCTCATCTGTAATTTTTTTCTCCTATTTCTTTGGAAATACAAATCCACAGATTTTTAAAACGAAGGTTTATTTCTTGACTGGAAAAGTCAGGATGGCAGGAGGATGGCCTCAGGTGCTCCTCTGACATTGCTGCTTGGGTAGATACAAGACATGAGATGGCTGCTCTGGACCCAACATTTTCAAAGACATCACCTGTAACCCACCCTGCTTCCTAAAAAAAAGCTTCCACATTTAAAATTTATACCCTGTTCTATCTTAATAGATGTGATAGCAGTGATGAGAGCAGACCTTGCCGAACTGGGCTTGGGGGAAGTGAATGTGGCTGTGCTGCTTCCAAGCCAAGCCACAGAGCTGTATGGTCTGCTTGGCCTGGCAATCTGTGCCTAGAGCTGGTCATGCATTGTCACTAAAGTTATGCTGAGGAGATGTGAGCCAAAGTTGTTCCTACATACCTTATCTCAATCTCAGGACATATCAGAATTGTCCTTTGGTTCCTTTGTGGTCTCTACCTGTCCTTTTCTTACTGTATCTTTCCAACCTTTATAGGCAAAGACACCTTCTCCAAAGTCACCAGACACAGCTCTCTCAGGTCATGGCACACACACACACACACATATATTTTTATAAGCAACACGGAGGATGCACAGATTCCCAGCTGACTGCCTCCATCCTCAGCAGCAATGATTAGCCCAGCTTTGAATGACAGAGAGCAATAAACTGGAGACAGCTCTGCCCTTGGTGCATAATAAGTGAAAGACTAGTGGGAGATCTCTCTGAAAAACTTTTCTGTGTTTAAATTGGATGAGTGAGCTCAGCCCTTCTCTGCCTCTCTCTCTAAACTCAACCCTAGCAGCAGCCTAGAGCTGAGCCGTTGGTGTCTTTGCCCTGCTCTTTTCTACCTCCTTCTGCAACTCCTGGGATGAAAAAATAATGTGTCTTTGCTAGCATCCTAACCCCATTCTGTCATCCCCGCTGCACTCCTGTGAAATGTGAGTTGTACTGCACCAAGGCTGGTGTGTAGGCAGCATTGAAAAGGCATCGGCAAAGCTGTAATGGACCAGCAATCGATGGCGGTGGCCAGGTGGAGTTCTGAGGGGCTGTACCTGAGCTATGTTACCTTGCTGTGAGCCGCCAAGTTCAGCTCTGTCATTCTGGGCAGGTAAATCTGTTGGCACTGTTCAAGAGGGCTAGCACAGTACTATCCTATCTCTCTGAAACAAGATGTTCTTTCAACTGGAATGAATGCCAGACACTTGCCACTCACTTAAAAAGAGTTAAGGAGAGGCAATCACAAAGAGAGAAACACATATGCTTGCAAATAAGAAATATTTTGAAATTATTAATTCTTGAATGCGTGCATTTTAATGGAATTAATAGGTGGAATTAGGCCAAGAGAAGCTGAGCAGTCAAGAGGAAAGCTTGTGGCTGGGTGACCTTGGAGCTTATAACTGCTTGGGATAGACAGGGACATTGACCCTTCGGGCACAAATGATTCCCTGAGGAACAGGTCCATCTTCACATCGCAGTGGTTGGTTTCAAGCAGCAGCTCTGCTTGCTCACTCGTCCTGTGGCATGGGGTGAGTCTGTTGAGATATGGCCACACATTTTTTAGGGGTGGTGCTTTGGGAAGACACCGATAGCTTCCATGCCACAATTTCCCCTTTCTATCACATCTGCTGTCCCTTAAGAAGTGGGTACGGTGTGTCCCTCAAAGCAGGACTGGCCTAGGCACAGCTGGAGGCAGCATGTGTCCTGACTTGGGTCTGGGATCGGGCTTAACCTTGGCTTGAACACTGTAATCCCTTTCTTTTCTCTCTTTTCTCTACCCTCATCATCTCTGCTGAGGCTGTATGAAACACAAAGTAAAGAAGTCCACAGATTCAGGGGCTGGAAACTCGGGGAGCTACGAGTTCCCACTATCTCAGCCTCTCCAGTGTAATTATGATGTTCCCAGAATGGGTCAAGCCTCACCTCTCTTCAATTTCCCATCTGCTACAACAACTTTCCTGACAAACAGGAATTCACTCAACAGCTCTTGCTGCAGATCTAAGCAAGAAAGGCAATTCAGAGAAGAACATGAAGCTGGAGACGTAAAGTCTTCTCTGGGTTGGTGAGTAAAGAAATTGTGTCCTTTCCCATCTATTGCCACCTTCCCCCATCCACGGCAGTGCTGCTAAAAAGCTGCTGTGCCCTTCATGCCTTTAATATCTTCATGTAAATAATTTTATCCTTCCTCTTAGCTAAAGGTACCCGCCAGATGCTAACGGCACCATTTTCTGTTTATCTTAGAAGCTGCTTCTCCAGCGGAGCTGCGGAATGAACGTTGTGCTCAGCAGAAGGGTCTGTGTAAAACAAGGGCAATTTATTCAGAGATATCCATAATCCTTCATTAGAATTTGGCTGTGAAAATTCTGGCACCTCTCAGAGGTCACTCTAACCTAGTTAAGTTCTGTTAAGAAAAGCTGTTATTATGGCTTGCAGGGTTTTTTTACACCCCACACCCCTCGCTACTATCTTGTCTCCTTTGGCTCGAGAGCTTCAGGACTCACCTCTACCTCCCCTACCCTGCCGTCTGCCTCTCCTGATTTAAATTGCATTACTTTCTGTCATACATTATTGAAGACTACGCTTAACTACCTGGACACCGTGAAAAGTACTCAATAATGGGGTTAAAGTTCCTGCTGTATTTTCCTTTCTCGTCTCTTCTTTTCCCTCGTTGGGGTTTTGCTCACAAATGAGGCATGTTGAGGGAGGCTGCTCGGAGAAGAGGTGCTGAGCTGAAACAGAACAGATGTGCATTCATTTCCCGGCTGTGACAGGGGTTTCCTGAGTGTCCTTGGATATACAATTTCATTTCTCTGTTCTTTCCTCTCTCATTCTGCCTCATTGCCCACCTCAGTCCTCCCCCACTCCCCACCCCCTTGCTGCTTTGCGCACGATTATATTTACTTTCACCATCTAGCATATCTCAACATGTTTTTTTTCTCCCAGAGCAAATCATATTAACCAGTGTGTACACAGCACTGTGAAGAGTGGGATTTCAGTCTTCGGACCTCAAATTTGATAACACCACACAAATAAATGCATTAAATACCTCCCCTTCCAGCTCATTCAGCATTACTGTACACGGCTTGAAACAGAATGATGCCAAGGTTTAACCTAATCTCTCTTGCCTGAGGCTTTTAACGGAGTAAAAAGGAGATTTCATTCCAATAGTGTTGTGGCAAGTCTATGTTGTCCTGAAATGGAGCCCTGTTGAATACATCTGCGTAATAAGCACACAGCTATGTAAATATTTGGAGTCACTGGCTTCCTGGTACTTCCTTGTGCAATATTCCCTTTCATGGACTGAATGTGAATCCTGGATCACCAGGGGTCCCGCTGCCATGGCAGAGGTCTCACAAACACTTCGGGGTGTGTGGCAGGTTCTGGCTTCTTATAGGACAAATTGCAAGGAAAAGCTTGTAGGGAAAACAAGATGACACTTTGCACTTGAAGGTACAGAGGGGAATTCCCTCAGCAGATGTGGGGAAAGCATCTTCCATGCAATTTAATATAATCAGGTGTTTTTGGAAGCCTGACACAACCACAAAGTAGAAAAATGCTTATTCCAGTGTGAGTAGGCAAAGAAACCTCAGGGAGTACCCCACAGAGACCCCCTGTCTTCTAGCAAGTGGATAAGGCAAACCTTGTCTCTCCTTTGTAGGTGGCAGCATGAAGCTGCAAGAAATTCACCCTCATTCAGCTCTATCAGTGTGGACAGGCAAATCTATTGACACTAGTTGTACAAATACCTTGGCACAACTCAGGAGATTCCACGTTCTTCATAATATAGATAAAAGTGACTAAATTAAGGCTTCAGGCAACAGCATGCTTAAATGAAAGGAAGACTCTGCCCCATGTAGAAAGAAAAGTAATTACATCCAGAGGACCCCAGAGAGCTCCTATCTCTGCGGCTGATATGAAGAAACAGACTGGGAAAGATCAGTCTGACAATCAATAATATATTTATACTGCAGCAGTGGAAAGGGCACAGGCACTGGACCTTGGGAATGCTGCCTCTGTCGTGTAGGGTCCTTATCTGATAACAGCAGGACCGTTCCTTTGAGGTTATGAATCCACTTCAGGGTACAGAAGCTTCTCTACTGCAGTTTTCCATTGGCAGAGGAGTGTAATTAGGGCAGGGTGCTGTAGTTAGATCCTGATTCAGCAAGGACACACTTAACCTTCACCACGCAGGTAGTTTGGGAAGTATCAGTGAGACTAATTGTAGTCACAGAATCACAGAACATTAGGGATTGGAAGGGACCTCAAAAGATCATCTAGTCCAATCTCTGCTCATCATCTAGCCCAATCTCTGCTCGAGCAGGATCACCTACACCAAATTGCACAGGAACACATCCAGGTGGGTTTTAAACTTCTCCAGAGAAGGCGACTCCACAGCCCCCCTGGGCAGCCACTTCCAGTGCTGTCACTCTCACCGTGAAGAGGTTCCTTCTCATATTGATGTGGAACCTCCTGTGTTCCAGCTTACACCCATTGCCCCTTGTCCTATGATTAGATGACACTGAGAAGAGACTGGCTCCATCCTCCTGACACCCACTCTTCACTGGAAAGGAGTCTGTTGTTTAAACATCATGTCAGAGAACGTGGCAGAGGTTCATTTGCCACCTTGGTAGAACACACTGCTAGTGTTTCTAGGCAGTCCTCTACCATCTTGAGAGGTTTATAAGGACTCTGCAGTTTCACTGCAGGCAGCTTTTTTATAGCTGTCTTTGACCATGTCCTTGGGATTTTATGTGGCCTGGGGTTTCTTTTAGTAGCTCTATAGGATCAGAGGAAAAACAAGGAAGAAACGGCTTTAAGAGGTCTCTTTATCCATTTTCTTTCTCCTCTAGTGAAGATCAGCTATGTGTGTGTATATATATATCACTTCTGATGGATATTTGTTCTTAAAAAGCCTCCAACAGTGAGACTCTACCACGCTGCAGGCAATCCATTCCAGTCCTCTACTCTCACCGTTAGGAAGCTTTCCTGATGTTTAACCCTCATATCTCTTGCTGCCACTTAAGCCCATTATTTCTCATGCTTCATACTGGTCACAGCAAACAGACTATTTCCTTTCTCTTCAGAACAGCCTTTATACACCTGATGGCTCTTACACCTTCTCCATTGTTCTTTTCTCTCTCTCAACCACCAGGTCCCTCATTGCTCCATGACGGTCTTTGATCTTTGATGGTTCGCATTTTCTCCTCCATAATTCTGCAATTGTTCTACTACTTTTTTTTTTTGAGGTACATTGCCCTAAACTGGATGAAACACAGGTTTTCACTTTTTTGCTTTGCCAAGTGCCATGTCCTGCACTTGGGCCACAACAACCCCCTGCAACGCTACAGGCTTGGGGAGGTGTGGCTGGAGAGCCGTCTGGCAGGGAGAGACCTGAGGGTTCTAATTGACAGGAAGATGAATATGAGCCAGCAGTGTGCCCAGATGGCCAAGAAGGCCAATGGCATCCTGGCTTGTGTTAGAAATATTGTGGCCAGCAGCAGTAGGGAGTTTATTGTTCCCGTGTTCGGCACTGGTGAAGCCACATCTTGAGTGCTGTGTCCAGTTTTGGGCACCTCAATACAAGAGAGATGTGGAGGTGCTAGAGGTGGTGCAGAGGAGGGCAACTAAGCTGCTGAAGAGCCTGGAGAATAAATCTTATGAGGAAAGACTGGAAGAGCTGGGGCTCTTTAGTTTGAAGAGGATGCTGTGAGGAGACCTCATCACTCTCTACAACTACCTGAAAGGATGTTGTGGAGAGGTTAGTGATGGTCTCTCCTCACAAGCAATTAGTGGTAGAACAAGAGGGAATGGGTTCAAGTTACAACAGGGGAGGTTTAGACTTGATACTGGGAAGAATTTTTTCACGAAAGGGTGGTCAGGCACTGGAATGGGCTTCCTAGGGGAGTGGTTGAGTTGCCATCCCTGGATGTGTTTAAAGATCATTTGGATAAGATGTTAGGGATCTGGTTTAGGAGTGAACTTGTAAGGTAGTGTAGATAGTTGGATTCAATCCCAGAGGTCTTTTCCATCCAGAGGGATTCTGTGATTTTTTCTGATACCGGCTGAGGAGGGAGAGAAATCCGTTACCTTCAATCACAACATGACATATTCCCATCCTCACCACGTCCTGGTACAAAGATGATTTTAACTAAGACAAAATTCTGTGGAAAGTTATTTTCTTCTTGTGGCAATTTTGACTTATCTGATGCCTTTCAGGTTATGCTATTGGGTTTTATTACAACCCAGGTTCTTTCTTCAAGTTGTTAAATCTCTAGGACAGCTAATCCTGATGAGGTGACCCAACTCACATCAGTCTTTTCTTTGAGTGCTGGCATTTGAGTAAGTGCAGACAGCTGCTCCCGAGGAATCAGCACTGTACCGTGGTTATACAGTCTTACAGATTCTGACTTTGAAATTAGAGTGTTTGGAGGTAGATTTGTTGTGGTTTTGTCCCGTAAGCAGCAAGATGGCTGATATTGGACATGTGAAAATGAGAGCCAGCTGCCCTCTTTTCTCACCTTTTACTATTGTGACTTCCTTAGGAGATCCTTTCAGGTGCTTTGAAGGAAAGCCAGGCTCTAGCAGACTTTTCTCTGCCCTGATACAGCACAGGGACAACTTCCCCTTTCTGATAGTCCACCATTGACCAATCATGGAGAAAATGAGAGAAGAGCAGTGTGATTTCACCTGCCTGAAGGCCACCTGTGCTGGATCCTACTCTGAGGCTGAAATCAATGTGGCATATACAGAAATTATGGGAAAGAAGAATCCAAGTGCAAGCCTTGATAGTAGCCCTAGAGGCAGATGGTCATGGTTCACGCTGTCTTCTTAGCTCTCATGAACACTCAAGATAGAGGATTTTGTTATTGGGGAAGATTGAAGGATGTGGCAAAACAAGGACTGAGGTGAAATGTTTTTCCTCCAAGGATCTCCCTGACTGTGGCATCTGACCTCAGAGAAAGGTTTGTAAGGAACAGCTGCATGTTGAGAGGAGATGGGAAGATTTGAAAAGCTTTGGTGTGTTTTGGGTTAAATCTTCCTTGCTTCTTTCCCTTTCTGTTGTAGCCATGTGCAAGCTCTCCTCCGTGCTTGTCCCTCTGTGCTCACTTCTCTGGGCAGGAGCCTCAAAGGCTCAGAAATTATCAAAGAACTTGTAATGAAACAGGTCAGTTTGCCACAGCTTTTGAGTGTGGATTGAACTTTTCTGCTAAAACATAACATTTCACAGCACAGCTTTGCATCACTATCAAAGAACAGAGATGAACAACTTTTTTTCCCTATTTTCAAGGCATCAGAGCTGACTCCAACAGGTAACCAACAGGTAACACGTTCCTAGCTCTAAAGGTCTTCAATAAAATCCAAATATAATCTGTTGAGATTGACGTTTTTCCTGCCATATTGTCAGGTTTTTTAGATACAAGGGCTGCCTTGGGAACAGCAGCCTGTGGGAAACCTGTTAAAAAAGGACCACCTGACAGTGATGGTCCTTAAACTAGGCCCTTAGACTTGTGACAGTGCACCAGGGGATGGATAGAGCGCTAGTGAAGCTAATTTCCCCACAAAGGAACCAACAAGGTTCTTATATTAAGAAACATAAATTAGTCTGAGAAAATCAGAAAGGGAACACTATAAAATGTGTGGATGGGACAGCAAAGAATCTGGAGGACTTTCAGCCCTTCGTCTAATCAGATTCCCTTTGGTTGGAACAATTCTGCTGGTGTGACCTTCTAAAAAAAAAAAAAAAGCCCCAATAGCCTGAGGTTCACTCAATGTTTATAAATACTTGAAGAGTGGGTGTCAGGAGGATGGAGCCAGGCTCTTCTCAGTGTCATCTAATCATAGGACAAGGGGCAATGGGTGTCAGCTGGAACACAGGTGGTTCCACATAAATGTGAGAAGGAACTTCTTCAAGGTGAGGATGACAGCCCTGGAAGGGGCTGCCTGGGGTGGGGGGTTGTGGAGTCTCCTTCTCTAGACATTTAAAACCCACCTGGACATGTTCCCATGTGACTTGGTCTAGATGATCCTGCTGTGGTAGGGGGATTGGACTGGGTGATCTTTCGAGGTCCCTTCCAATCCCTAATGTTCTGTCATTCTGTGACCACAAAGACAGGTCTGAATGCAGGTAGGTCAGGTGCCTACACATCTAATGTTACCATGGATTCCCAAGACTAACTAAGTAACACACTGGGCTTTCTGGAGACTTTAAGAAATCAGATGTGATACCCACAGTTATATGAAGTGACACCTTATTATTGGATTTGCCTGCTACTCTTAAGTGTCCAACTCAGTTCTCACATGGGATAGACCCAGCACCTTCTACCTGTAGGGCATTAACTTGCTAGTCAACTGGTACATGCAGCAAGGGTGTAATGGGCTGAAACTAAGAAGCTGCTTTGCTCCCAGGTTTTAAGGGGAAAGGAAACCAAAGCAGTCAGGTCTCAGTGAGATCTCAGATAAATTTGCCA
>JAOXOE010000765.1:13944197-13965831 GCA_028565055.1 Phoeniculus purpureus | reverse complement strand
TAGGGATTGGAAGGGACCTCGAAAGATCATCTAGTCCAATCCCCCTGCCACAGCAGGACCACCTAGACCAAGTCGCATAGGAACATGTCCAGGTGGGCAGCCTGTTCCAGTGCTCCATCACCCTCACCATGAAGAATTCCTTCTCATATTGAACCTCTTCTGTTCCAGCTCACACCAGGTGCCCCTTGTGGCTCCATTGACCTGACACTCCCTGTCCATAATGATCAACATTCATGGAGTCACCCTTCAGGCTCCTTTTTTCCAAGCTAAAGAGACCCAGCTCCCTCCCTCAGCATTTCCTCAGCAGGGACAATGCTCTACTCCCTTCATCATCTCTGTGGCTCTGCGCTGGACTCTCTCCAGCAGCTCTGTGTCCTTCTGGAATGGAGGGGCCTGGAACTGGACACAAGATTCCAGATGTGGTCTCACCAGGGCAGAGCAGAGGGGGAGGACAACCTCTCTTGATCTGCTAACCAACCCCTTCTGATCCAGCCCAGGATACTGTTGGCTGCCTTGGCCACAAGGGCACATTGCTGGCTCATGGTCATCCTGCTGTCCACCAGGAACCCCAGGTCCCTTCCTCCTGCTCTGCTCTCCAACAGGTCAGTCTCCAACCTATACTGGTACCTGGGGTTGTTCCTGCCCAGATGCCAGACTCTACACTGCCCTTGTTACATTTCATTAAATTTCTCCCCACCCAACTCTCCAGCCTGTCCAGGTCCCGCTGAATGGCAGCACAGCCTGCTGGGGTTGTCGGCCACTCCTCCCAGCTTTGTTTCATCAGCAGAGTTGCTGACAGTGCTCTCTTAATCCCTCATCCAAGCCATTAGGACATAATGTTGCCAATGAATCTAGGGTATGTCTTGTGTTAAGAGGTGGGACCTGAATATGAGTATCTGAGACTGAGTTAACGCATGATGGGTAGTTATGTCCCTTGTCTGAACTGGCGTACAGTAGACCTCTCTGCTTGTTTGGGTGTACTGGAGTTTTAAAAGCTTCTTGCAGAATTAGAGTTGAGCTCATGAAGATACAGTTCTTCAGTAAAGGAGAACTTTACTGACGTGAAGTTTGGTTGCAGGCCTAGGTTATTAATGGGGAGCTTTGTTCTCCTTCCCGTAGGTAGGCTATTGGCTTTTTCTTCGGGGATGTCAAAGAGACATGTGGTGGACACAGAGTGCTTGCCTGGAGCAGTGTGCCTTGTATGTGCTGTGCGTGTATGGAAGTGAGACCTTTTCAACCTCACCAAGGTCAAAATGTGTGTCTTTGTCAAGTGCCAACCATGCAAGTGGGCATTGCCTGTAGCAGCTTCAGCTCCTGCCCTCAGACTGAAAATTTAAGCAACATTCACATCAGAGAGGACCCTAGTTTGGGATGAGTCCGTCTCCTTGGGTTTCTTTTGTTGGTGTTCAGCTCCAAAGCAGAGCTTGTAAAGGAAGGAGTGCGCCTGTACGTACATAAGCTCGAGGTGTTTCACACTGACACCTGTTTCCAAAAGAAACGATGATGTGAGTTTAAAGAAGGGGGTGGCAAGTTGTAACTGAAATGAAAGTGCCACCCTACCTTTTCTAAAGCCTATTCGAGTCAAGATGTGGAAATGAATGGACGAGGCACAAGAAGAGTAAGCTCTCTGTCATCTCCTTGGGTCAGCAGTGCTGTGCAACAAAGGAAAGCGCAGGCTGAGCCTGCCTCAATCGAACATTTCTTACTTCAAATCAAGATAATACCGAGCTTTTATTTCAAACCATTCTGCTACCAAGATGTAAGAAAACATTAGTCTCATTTAAGAAATCCCACAGAGCAGTTCCTTGAATTCAAACTGTTGCAGCACAGGTATTTTTTTTTTTTTAATTTATTCTGTGTATGTTTCTCATTGCAGGTATTTTTTGATAGACTTTGAGGGCCCACCTTCAATTGTATTGACCATGATGGATCACTTAGAACGTGATATTGATGTAATTAGACCTACTGTAGTAAAGCATCCTGCATTAAAGGCAGAAGACGTATGCCATGGCAAAAATCTCAGCCAAGAATGAAGATAAACTAATTACCAAGAGGAAGTGAATATTCCGAACAGCAAGTGTGAAACTTAGATCTATCTTTTTTTTTTTATTCCTGCTTTGGAAAATACTGGTGATAACCAGTGTCCATCACAAATAATCCCTTTTGGCCATGTTATGTGTGTGGTGCAGTACACTCTCTCAAGGCACTGTACCATCTGAGGGATCTTTTTGTTTAAAATAATTTGCATATCCTGTATGCTTATCTTGACAACTGGCAACTCTGGAAATTGATTTTATTTTCTCATAGAGCATTAAATTTATAATGAAGATTACCAATCATCAGAGTGCGAAAAACAGCGTTCTTTTCCAAGGACTGACGACTTCAGAAAATGTGTATTTACATAAGAGATTAAAAGTCTCTGGCGGAAATGTACCAGCACGGAGCGCAGTTCGTTGGAGGTTTTATCATTTCTTGCAAGCGCTTGTTTTTTGTAAAAGGTAATAAAATCGTGACTAAAAATAAAACTTGACTCACTTTTTAAAAGCAGGTGAAGTAATTTACACTGCCAAAGGACACTGCTGCAGGTCAGACAGAAATTCAGTAGTGTGATGGATTTGGTGAAATCACTGCATTCCTGCATCAAACTCCCTTCCAGCATATCAGGAGTTAACCTGCTGCAGCCTGTGCACAGTGATGGGCCTGGGGGGTGGAAATGCAATAGAGGTGGGTACACAGTTGGAGGCCTTGGGGGAGACAGGTGGAGTGGACCAGACAAATTTTGGGGTCCTTATTTGGGGTTAAGGTTTTCCTCTTCCGCTCTTCTTGGCACCCTCTCCGCGTCTGTGTTTTTGGGAGCTTGGTTTCAGGTTTTTCCAGCCTGTAGCGTGTGGTGGCCTCTGACCCTCTGCAGCTCTCTGTTCCACTTCCCTCCTTCCTTCTCCCCCTTTTCTCTTTCTCTGTTCCTGGACCAGCCACAGGAAAATGCTTGATCCCTCATGAAAAGAGAAATAAGCCCTGCCTAATATACCTCTCTCTTTCACCCGCGTTGTCCGTGGCTTTTAGAGTGTCTTGAGTTGAGGGCAGGGGAGGGCTGCACTCCAGTGCGTGAGGGAAACATTTCTTTCTGGTTTCTTTTTTTCCTTCCTCTTCCCCCCACCCCCCCTTTTTTTTATTTTTCTTTTCATTTAATAAAATTCCTAATAAAGTTTAATATTTTTAGTTCCAGTTTCCATAAGTGTGTTTCCTTTATCTCTTTTCACCCCACCCTGGGGTGGGAGGAAAGAGATTTTCTTCTGCACAGTAGAGCAGAATGGGCTACTCTGATGTTAAACCATGACAGGTAGGTTCCAGAGGATCTGCACAGGGAAACCATAAGTTACTAATGGAATGCGTTGTCGGCTTCTCCTGAAGCGTGTGAGCGCCTGGCTATTTGTGTAGAAGCAGCTAAGCTGATGCTGAGAAATTGTTATGCAAAGAGGATATTCCTTAACAAAATGAACTTCATCCGGAAGCAGCCTCTTGTGCTTTGCCAAAGGGAAATCGAGTCCAGAGGCTGAGGTCAGGTTCCCAGAGATTTGTCACAAGTCTCGGTGGTTGACTGTTCTCCCACATGCTGTTTCATTACTAATCTATCTCCTTTTTTGTAGAGCTAGCTGGGTCATTTTGGCCAGGGGTGAGTGGTGAGGGGAATGCTGCTTTTTTCCTTGAAGAACTTCAGGGGCAGAAGAAACTAGCATTTCTTTTGAGTGTCTTTTAAAGTAAAAGCAAACTAGAAAATTGAAAGGGGAAATTTTCTTTCGGTACATCTTTAGAAGACTCGCATGTAAGAGACAAGGTCTAGAAAGAAGACAACTCTCCCTTGGTAGAGGAGGACGAGGTTTGTGAGCTCTTAGCTAAGGTGGACATCCATAAAGTCATGGCTCCTGACATGATGCATCCACAAATCTTGAGTGAGCTGGCAGATGTTATTGTCATGCTACTTTCTGACACTTTTGAAAGGTCATGGAGAGGTGCCTGAGGAGTTCAGGAAGGCCGGTGTCACTCCAGTCTTCAAAAAGTGCAATAAGGATGACTGAGGAATCCACGAGCCGGTTAGTCATAGAATCATTAGGGATTGGAAGGGACCTTGAAAGATCATCTAGTCCAATCCCCCTGCCATGCGCAGGGACACCCCACCCTAGGTCAGGCTGACCAGAGCCTCATCCAGACCAGCCTTAAACACCTTCAGGTATGGGGCCTCAACCATCTCCCTAGGCAACCCATTCCAGGCTTTCACCACTCTCATGGTGAAGAACTTGCTCCTCACATCCAGTCAAAATCTACCCAGCTCCAACTTTGCTCCATTGCCCCTAGTCCTGTCGCTGCCTCATACCCTAAGAAGTCCCTCCCCAGCTTTTCTGTAGGCCCCCTTCAGATACTGGAAGGCCACAAGAAGGTCACCTCGGAGCCTCCTCTTCTCCAGACTGAACAGCCCCAACTCCCTCAGTCTATCCTCATAGCAGAGGTGCTCCAGCCCTCTGATCATCCTTGTGGCCCACCTCTGGACTGGCTCCAGCATGTCCACATCCTTCCTGTAATAAGGGCTCCAGAACTGGAGGCAGTACTCCAGGTGGGGTCTCACCAGAGCCGAGTAGAGCAGGAGAATCACGCAGAATGAGAAGTTTTGTTTTATTTTAGGGAGTTTAATCCAAATTTAATTTTTGCTAACTCTCTCATTCTCTGGTGTCAAAACAAGAAAGCAGTCTGTACACAATGTTGAAATTGAATGTGCCACAAATGCCCAAAGATTCTCGGGGGGAAGAGTAAATAAAGGATTAAAATGTCTCGGCAGCAGAGAAATAATGCTTTTTTTCATTCATTGAGCATCCTTCCCTGAATTTGCCAGGAAGCATCAGAAGTGATGCACTTCCATCTTCAGAGGAGCCAGATTAATGAGCAAGTTTTGTAGTCATTGTCTTTTTTTACCCCATCTGCTTTTAAGTTAAACGAGACTTTGCTTTGTCATTTCCATGCTTAGATGAAATGTTTATGCACCCAGGGAGGATGGGAGTGAAGCAGGAGCAGAGTCTGAGCTAGAGCCAGGGTCAGCAGCAGGTTAGCCCTGATCCGGAGTGTTGCTGGGGTGGGCTGGTGCTGAGCACACAGCACTCAAAAGGATCTTGTCACAACAGGCAGCCCCAAGTTTGGCATGATGAGAATTCTATGGAGGAGACAGTCGGCCCTCAGGGGGGAATGGATTATGACTGGAATGGAGCCAAGTAGTTGCTGCCTTCTCTGGTGGATAGAAGCATGTCCTCCAGAAATGGCTTCCAGTGCTGGCCATTTCTCTGACCCTAAATATTTAGCCCTGATGCTGGGCTTAAGGCCAAAGGAATGCTCTTAGCTATGGAAAAGTGGGGTCCCCCTCTCTTCCCATTGGACCATAATAGGTGACTATGTTTGTTCCAGAGAGATCTACGTTCAGAGGATGTGCTTGAGCTCTGTTCAGCACCAAGTCAAAAAGAATATTCCTTTATAGGTTTGTTTTTCTTCTTTTTTAATCTCCCCCCATGGCAAATGAGTGAAATGAACTGGAGAGACAAGTCCAAATTAGTAACAGGCTGCAAGCGTGCCCACAGGCAGCAGACACCCCAGAGGATGGGAATGTCACTCAGTGGATGCTGGAGTCCAGCTCCCAAGGTGAAGTTGCCCTCCTGAGTGTTGGCAGGTCGTGTGAGACATCAACATCTTCTTCCCATTGAGGGTCTTCTGCTTCAGTCTTGCTCTGACTCTGCTTTTCACCCTTTTGCTTCAGTGGGTTGTAGGGTGGATGGGAAGAAAGTAAAGCTAATGAGGGATGTAACTGGCAGATACTTCGTGAAGAAGGTTACTCCAGTGCTTCCAAATACATCCAGTTTCCTCCGCCTCTGTAGCTCTCTGAGCACTTGCTCATTCAGTTGCTCCTCTCTGGCAGGTAGAGACAAATGGTTTACTGGCTGGTGTGACTTGCATTTAATATGTAAGTTCAGATTGTATCCTTAGATCCATCCCCTTGGCACTGCTCCAGTGGTGCAAGGAGGAGACACAACTGCTCTAAAGAGTTAAATAGATTGCTTCTTGCATAAATGAGCAGAAAGCTGGAAGGAAATGTCCAGACCAGTCTGCAATCCAATAAATCTCAATGTCAAAAACACAACAAGGTTTTGAGCAGCACAAATCACAACAGTCCAGTATGATGGGTAGAGGGATGGAAAGGGTGTAAATATGACCCAAATATCAGCTGTAGATCAGCTGTTCCTGTCAAGAGGTCTTAAGCATTGCATTTTGGCCCATCAGGCACTTCATGTCCAGTTGTCTACCTGCTACAGCACTGGCTCATTACAAGCAGAGAGAAGAATTGGTAGCTCCTGTGTGATTGCGCTAAGGGGAAAATTCTTGCCAAGTACAGATTGTCCTGTTAACTCCCAAATCGGGAAGGTGGTTTCTGATGATTTTTTGACAAGTGATACATGTGCCCTTTGGACAAAAACTAGCAGAGATAAGCTCCAGAAATCAGTCTAAGTGGGAAAAACTGCACCAGTGTTTGGTTATCTTGTTTGTAGAAGGTGCTGATGAAAGGCAAGCATCATTCGAGCTGTTTTGTTTTGAAACTGTGGTATTGCTTTATTCTGCTTTTCCCTTAAAAGACCAAGCAAACACCAGGCTGCTGCCAGACTGCCATGGGCTGGCGTGATACGTCTCCAGCATGGCCGTGTGGCTAGCTGCCTGGAGCTGTGCTTCCAAATCTCCCCATAAAACCACTGCGGCTGCTGCCGTCGTGACCGACAGCAGCACTGCATGCTGGCTTAGAGCTGAGAAAGCTTCTGGGACAGACACTGCCCCGATTGGAGTGATTCATGCCTGAATAATATCCTTTCACTTCCAGAGAGAGCCGGTGTGACAGGCGCATGCTCTATCTGTTCTGACAGGGAACCTCGACATCAGCTGTGCAAGGGAATGTGAGCAGATCGGGGGCTTCAGTCTCATTCCAAATGTGACAGGGTTGTGTAAATAAATAATCCAAATCTACATGATTATCTCTTTTTTGGGAAGCCATGGCATAAACCAAGCTCATTGTAAAGGATGTGGCATGTGGAGTTCACTCATTCAGCACTGGGTTCCTCCTGCCCTCTCTGCCTGGGCACTTTGGGGCAGGGTGTGACTTTGTGCGCTCTTGAACAAGACAGATCTCCTTCTGAGGGAGGCTAAATGCTGGTATCATTTTCAGCAGAAAAATACCATCAACAGCAGAGTTCCAGTGGTGATTGAAAGGGTGAATTCTCATGCAAACTGATTCTTTTGCATACAGTCATCTGGGAACCGGGCCTTTGATTTTCATTTATTATTCTCCCTGGCAGCATGTTCAGTCAGTATGCAGATTTCCTTCTTCATTCAATTTTCAGTGAGCAGGAAGACTACAATTAGTTGTATTATCATCAGTGTGAATAAAAGGAAAACACTGAACTGGATCCTTATGCGCCTGCAATTGCAGTGGGAAGATGCAGATTCATTACACACTAGCAGGGTAGGAAAAAAAGGCTTCAGGCCACCTAAATTCAGCTCCTTGTCGTCTTCCTTCTTTGAGGAACTTCTTGTCTTTTGGTTCAGTTACAGACCTTCTCCCCAAGTCAGCCTAGATAGGGAAATCTCTGGATGGGACAGAATTGCATCCTGAAGAACTGACAAGGACAAATAAATTAAGGCAGAGGAAAGCTGGCTGGAGAGGCAGCCAAGAGGCATGCTGAGGAGAGACTGCTGCAAGCCAGGCTTAAATGTGCTCTCAAAGATGCCTCCCATCTGAGCGTAGCTGATGTGGGACCTCCGTGCTGAAGTACACAGCTAAGAAGCTGGTTGTGCTGCAAGGCAGGAGATAAGCACAGCGGGCAAGGGGATACGCCTTTGTTTCACCAGGAGGGTAAATATGTTCATTTCCCAAGCAGATATTTTAAGGATGTGGTAAGGAGCTGTGCTTTCTTTACTCAGAAACTTAGTTTGAAGGGTTTGGGTTGCGTTACCTGCGTTGCAAGGAGGATTCAAATAGGAGGAGTCTGTCTTTCTGCTACCTTGCCTGTTACCTAAGGTAATCTAGGTGTTAAGAGTACTTGGTTTGCTCTGAGTTGTTGGGATCTCTAGGCCACACATTCATATGCTGGAACTGATTCTGGCACCTTCCTGGGTTAGAAAAAAATGTCATTTCTCTGATTTATAAGAAGAACGGGGATCTGGGACTTGACCATAATGTAGTGGCGTGCTTATGTTTCCATGCTGCTAATAAATCACTGAGTAAAAGAAATTAAAGACAGACATTTTCTGCTGCCCTTATGCTGGAACATTATTAATTCACCAAGAAAAAAATCATTTGGGACAACCTGGTAATTTCCTCAACTTCATATGTTGACAGTTGCACGGCTTAGTAAGTCCTCTGGCAGCAGCATGCTACGACTCCTCATGCTGTGGAGGATTCCCAAGGTGCAGATGAGCTGAGTCTCTTATCCCCTGCATGGGGCCACAGGGATGCAGCGTAACTTCACAGAAATCCTAGTAAAGAGAAGCTGTTTTTCAGCAAACAACCAAACACAGGAGTCAAACCTCCTGCATGTTTTTCCTGAAGACTAATACACAATGGCAGATGCGCGCACGGAACACGACTGTGTAAACGCCGTCTCCTTAGGAAACCAGGCAAGACGAGGGAAGCTCTTCCAGCAGGGAAGTGCTGGAGTGGGCCATGTGTGCTTTGACTTCTAGCTGTCCTCATCTTCTCTCTTTCTCCTCATCAGGGTGCTCTCCTCAGGTCCTTTTTGTTTTTCCTCTTTTCCTTCTACATTTCCTGGTGTGATACTTATTCCACTGATTAATTCAAGGAGACACATGAGGGGTGGCAGGTATTGACCCTCCTGTCATCATGCAACTGCTGCCCCCAGCCTGACACCCCAGCTACAGTTCTAGCTGACAGACTGTGCGCCTGACGCTGATGGTTCACCTCATTTTGGCTTTGTAGTGTGTTCTTGCCACGTTAATTTGAGTGTTCTTCGCCTCCAACCCTAATGAATTTTGTAAGTTTGGATTATCTCATTAAAATGTGGCTTTTAATCACTGGCCTCTTCATCCCTCCCTTCTGCCTTAGCTGGTAACACCATAAGCTATTTAAGCAGTGCGATTGCAGAGCTATTTTTTTAAGCTCTAGGTGTTCCAATTAATTAAGGTGAATAGAAATGATTCTAACTAATCATACCCCATCCCTTGCTAGGGTATTTGAATGTGCCAGGAGACCATTCATGGTACAGTTTTGATTTTAATTTCATGTTTGAATAAGAAACAGGCCCCAGATCAAGTCTCTGAAGGTGGATCTAGAGAAGCCTGCATGTCTGGTTACATGTTATGTTCAACTTGTTCTTCTGGCCCCTAGAGGAATTGAATCTCTTCTACTCATCAGCTGATGAGGGGAATCTTTTTCATTCCTGATGCTGACACAGTGCTCACCAAATAGGATCACTCATACCTTCTGTTACTTTGAGGTACCAAACAAATTTCTGAGAGGGAGTATAGTGAATGTTCATTTGAAAGTAAACAAGATGGGGCATTTTTTTCATCATATTCCTTCAATAGTCCCATGACGAGTCTTACAATGATGCGTGAGCAATCCCTCCCTTTTGTTAGCCAGTTTGTCCAAGATAAACACATCACCAGCGCTGATCCGTGGTATCTACCTGCCTGGATGTGTTCCTGTGTGACTTGGTCTAGGTGATCCTGATGTGGCAGCGGGATTGGACTGGAAGATCTTTCGAGGTCCCTTCCAAACCCTGATGATTCTATGACCTATGATCTGCACTGCATCATCTATCCTTCCTGTTTGCCTTTTCTCCTGAGCCAAGGTGCTCAGGAGGTTTTTGTGAATGGGGGATATTTTGCTGGGAAAGTCTTGTCTTATAGTGCTGTGTGCATGCCGGCCAGCAGTCAGACATCTCATGCAGATAAGTGCTAATTCCTTCTATTTTCAGAGAGACAAAGAGAACAGCAGACACTTACTGAGCCAGTGACTGAAGGGAACAGCTTCAGGATCCTCTGTCTCTGAACAGTTTAGACTTGTATTTCCACACATGTACAGCTTTTAGTCCCGTTTTCCCTAGGCCTGTCTGCTCCTGTGTCATCATCACATCTCCATTTTCAGTCTCTTCCCTGCTGCCAGTCAACTGTCCCTAAGTTCATCAGAGCTGTTGCAGCAGGGTACCGCGTGCCAGGGAAGATTATTCTTGACTGGTTGCCAAGTCTCCTGCTCTTGTTCTGGCACACAGACAAAATGTTAATAGGGCCAAATGCATTTGACACAAAGGGTGAAACTGCGTGTTCCAGGCACTTGCCATCCCTTTAGCGGAGGTACAGGCTAGATCCTTCCAGTTCATTTTCACTTGCTAAACAGGAGCTGACCAGGAGCTGAAAGTCTTCAGGTTTAACAGAACCTGGACGGGGATTACACCAGCCTTGCCTAAGCAGCTTAAACAACCCTACCCTCTTGCTGGTTTTCTTGCAAAGAGCAAATTTTCTTTGCTAAGGAAAGGCTTGGAGTTCATTTTGCTGGAGATTTATAATGTGGGAGTGGGAAGACCTCAGTGAGACCATTACAGTAGGTTAAAACAGGATCTACATTCAGATCTGATTGTTGCTGCAAGTGATGAGGCTTCCCAGCAGAGTCGGCTGAGAC
This sequence comes from Phoeniculus purpureus, assembly GCA_028565055.1. Taxonomy (NCBI): domain Eukaryota; kingdom Metazoa; phylum Chordata; class Aves; order Bucerotiformes; family Phoeniculidae; genus Phoeniculus; species Phoeniculus purpureus. The sequence continues at coordinate 13,955,114 of JAOXOE010000765.1, read as the reverse complement.
CAGCCCAAGAGCAGGAGGAGGTGGTACTCACCACTCTTCACAGTGCAGTCTGGAGCAGCAAGGAGCTACTGCTCAGGTTCAGCCAGCCAAGTCTTTCCAGGTCTTGCCAAAGATGAAGGTCAGAACTTACTACATTTGAAGTGATGAGCAAAGCAGAAGGATAACGTCCCTATCTCTGTGCATCTCTAGTGAAAGAATTGCTTTGCTTTATTTTTGTCTGTTAAGGGGAATTCCAGCCTGAAACTCCCCTGGATAGAAATTGTTTCCTTTTAAAGTCCGTAACGGAGAACCTCCTCTATAAATTCCAGATGTGGATTACAACTTGCCTCTGGCAACTTGTTTACTCAGGAATGGTTTCCCCCAAACCACAGAAGCAGATAGATATGGAGAGAGCACGGAAACAAGATGATGCCATTTGAGCAAGGAAAGCCAGACACAATATCGTAGAATCATAGAATGTGTTGGGTTGGAAGGGACCTCCAAAGGTCATCTAGCCCAAACCCTTTGCAACAAGCAGGGACATCACTACCTAGAATAAATTGTTCAAAGGTCCATCCAGCCTGACCTTAAAAGTCTGCAGGGATGGGGCCTCCGTCACCTCTCTAAGCCTGTTCCAAAGAACCATCATCCTCAGATTAAGGAGGTTTTTCCTAATGTTCAGCCTAAGTCTACCCTTCTCCAGCTTCAAACCATGACCCCTCATCCCCCTGGCATCTTCTATCTACCTTCACATCATTATTTCCTTTCTGCCTTCACAGATTTTAGTAGAAACTAGATTATCTGTCTTCACAGTGGGATCACCATCCATGCAACACATTGGCTTCCGCGGGCTTAAAAATTGGCAGGATTCAAACCCCCAGGACTTGGGCTGACTGCAGCTGGACAGAGGTACGTTATGACAGGTCTACCTGGAGCCATGTCCCACAGGGGTGCTGATGCCAGATGACCAAAGCTGTAATCAGATGCAGAAATAGAAGCCAAATAACAGGTTTCTTCTGCAGAGTAGTGAATAATTTTGCTCTACGGAGGCACTCCCTTGACCAATCTTCATCGATAATTATCATGCCCTTGAGGAAAGGTGTATTTAATGGGGAAGTGCTGTGTTTTCAAACAACATGCAGTTTTCCTGTCCCTTCCCTCTCCCTCCACAGTATGCAATAAATTCATTGCAAGATTTATTAACAACCTTCCTGATGATTTCCCTGAGTGCTTTATTTAGCTGGGAAAATACTCCAAGGGCTGTACCCTGCATGCGCTGAAATCTATGGAAAATTCCCACGTATTTCAAAAAGCTGTAGGTAAGACCTGTGTTTAACTAGGGAAATATGAGAGCTCTGATTCTGCCGTGAGCTGGGAGATGAGCACAGCTCTAACGTGGGATGAGGAGAAGCTTAGAGATGTTGTTTATTATTTGCATCATGATCTCCCAGAGGATCCCCTGTCCTGGATCAGGCACAGTGCAATCACAAAACAAAAGTCTGAAGAGCTCTGTTCTTAGATTAGAGCAGGCAGATATGGCTTGTAATAACTGGAGTGGGTAGAGATGTTCCGTGGGGAATGCTGTAATGGAAATATTTCTCATTTGGTTCAGGCAAGAAAGAGGCAATATTTAACACGTTAACCTATCAGCATCTGTTTAAGTGTTATACAAGGGACAGTGCCAGAACCCTGAGCTCTTAATTTGCTGCCCAGGTTGCTTCTGTGGTTTGAAGACTGGTCTGAAAAGATTGACAAAAGTGAACCTCTAACACAATTAGGGAGTCGTCTTTCTGGGATGCAAGAGAATGGGAAATGATGTGCATGAACAGAAATGAGCTTCAGGAGGTGATGGGAAAGGCAAGAGCTGTAGTGATAGCAGTCTTTGTTTTGAAAAGTTCTTTCCTCCATTTTTCCCTCTGATTTACCCAGCAGTGCAAGCCAAATGCCATCTTGGAAGAAATTACTTGTTGAATGTGTGCTGGCCAAAGGGTTTGGGTTACTTGAATCCTGGGGGACTGACAAGCACTGCATTTTGCAAATGTGAATATTCTGGGCCTTCTTGTGTTTTGGTGTAGAGTTTCACCTGCACTGTTGTTATATGGTGTTTGGGTGCGTGTGGGGTGAGTGGATGCCATCAGACACCCCCACATGGCACAAACTCTTCTGATTTGTAACAGCCAATCCGCAGTGCTGGCATTTGACTGCTTTGGTAGAAGAGCTACTTCTCTGGATCCTCCATATCATAAGTTTTTCGTCTTTAAACCATTCTAACTCCTCACCATGCTTTTTACCCTGGTGACTTTTGGATCCCTTTGACATTAAATGAGCGCCTTGCTTGCAGAGGTCTTAAAGAGTTGATCAGTAGAGGTAGACCTGCAGCCTTGCCATATACTGGAAGGAAAGGCATGTGTCCTTGCTCACAGCCATGTTTGGAGAACAAGGAGTTCTGCTGATCTGGTTTTGATAAGGGGCAGAGGAAGTGCTCATAGGGAAGCCAGTTTGCTCCAGAACAGGTGCAGCATTATTGAGTGCATAGTAATTACTTCAAAGTGTAGTCCCTGACTAATCGAGAGGCAATACGACCAGTACCTGGTTGCAGAATATACAGTCAGTGTGTTATGCAGTGATAGGGTATTTGCCGAGCATGTTTTTCCTAGTTAGCAAGTAATTTAGGTATTTGTGTCTGGAAGACAAGGAAAAGTCACCCAGCTGGGATCTCTGCAGAGGACTATAAACTTTCTGCCAGCAGGATCTGAGTTGGACTTGATGATCTATGAGGTCTCTTCCAACCTTGGTAATACTGTGATACTGTGAGAGCTTTTCCAGGGCAAGAAACACTGGAGGAATTTGCTTTCTGCTTTTCTGTTTCTTTACAATGCAAGTCCTCTACCTACACAGCAGTACCAGAGGAAGTAGAGTCAATACTGTGTAGTCAGTTATTTGGGGTCCTTGGGAGGTGACTGTTTTCCTTTATTTTCTGCCACGTGGATTATGTGTGGCAGCCATGAGAGTAGATTCACACAGAAAAGAGACACAAAGACGGAACCACTCATTTAGTGAAAACAAAACATAAAGACAAAATAGTTTCCAAGTGTTGGAATGTCAGAACAGACTGTTCCATCTCCATGACAGCCTGAGCACTGAACACCTCGCTGGGATCTCAGGCAGGAGGATGCACCTTCAGCCCAAGTGTCACCAAGTGCAGAGGTAGAAAGTGATGCTTTTGCCTGAAATGCCATGGGCTGCAGGATGGTTTCAGCAGGATTTCTGCTCCTCAGGTGAGAGCTGTGCTGCAGCAGTAGGGAACAATAAAATGTATGGCTGTACCTATGCTAATGACCTGCACTAGCAAAGCAGTCATTTGTCCCACACAGCCTCTGTTAAAACACAGCAGCATCTTTCCCCTTTCTCCCAGTAGGAGAGCGAATGGTGTTTACTAACTGTCCTTCTTTCTGCTTTAGGAAATACCTTGCTATGCTAAATCATAGACGGCAGCCTGTTAGAGCTGTGTCCTCATTTACACAGAGACCAGAGGGAGGGATGTGTGTGTTGGGGGGGGCTGTATCAGCCAACACACATCCTTGAGGTAGCTCTTTTCATTGCTGCACTTGGCCTTAATTACATTATACCACCCTCTCAAGAGACATCTCCGGTGCTTTGGGCTTTTGTGAAGCAATACTTTATTCTCTTTGTCATTAAATAGTAACTATGCGTTAGGGTAATTTAACATTGCCCTAACTGCACATCCTCACACGTTGCTCCTGCACATCCCAAGTATAAACACACCAAGGTTTTGGTATTTTAGCCATTGAGAATTTGAGAGCTTCCCCTAACAAAAAAAACCCCCATTCCCAAAGAATCAATTAACAGTCGATCTCTCTGCTGATCACAGAATCACAGAACATCAGGGATTGGAAGGGACATTGAAAGATCATCTAGTCCAATCCCTCAGCCACAGCAGGATAACCTAGATCAAGTCACACAGGAACATATCTAGGTGGGGTTTAAATGTCTACAGAGAAGTAGACAGCTTTTGGTTTTGTTTTGCACATTCACTTTTGGGTGAACTGGTGGGTTTTTTCACTGGTACCTTGCAGCCAGCGCTAACCAGGTGAAAACCACAGCTACCACTTCTGCAAAATGAACTGGGCTAATCCTTTGTATTCAATCCAGCCCTCACCTCACTATTGATAAATGCAGCTTGTGCTCGAGTCCCAGTGAATGCAGATGCTGTTTGCAGAAATAGTGCTATCCTGGCCACTTCTCATTATCATGCTTTTATTGCCAGGAATCCTGGAGCTTTTTAGTAGCTACCAAATCAATAAAGCTGTGACATTCATACATTTCTCAATGCCGTGGCACACGGTTCGGCTTGAAGGTACGTGCTTCTCAGGGGCTGTACCTGATACTGATACTTGTGTACTCGTATAACCCTTCTCACCCAGAGTTTACAGATCTTAATTAAGATTTACAGCGCTGCTGTGGAGTGGATCTTTGTGCCTGGGTAAATCGAGATGGCCAGATGTTAGAGGGGAGGATTTCAGAAAAGCTCAGGCTTTTAGGCAAAACCATTCGGCTCCCAAAGCAGGGACCTTATTGGCTGCCAGGATGCTTTGCAAGGAAAAGCTGCCTTTCTCTGAAGTCAGTTCTGAAGCCAGGGACTGCAACCCAGGAGTCCTGACACCTGCCTTTGGAGACATTCGCTTCTCTTCTCATTCCATTTCTGGCACATTTCCTCAAACATTTTCCATTTTAGAGCATCTGTTGCACCCAGGAGTGTATCTCCCCTCCCCCCTCTCAAATCTGGGGAGGTTTCCCTTACAGGAGTTAAAAATAACTAAATAAACAGTTATTTACTAAACAGCAAAAATAACTAAACAAACACAATCAATTTGATTCACTGTAGCTTCCGGAAACACTGTGCTGGAGACAAGGCTTCCAATTTCCTACATGAGTCACCATGTTCTTGGATTCAACCTGTCAAACTATATCAGCAAATCATATTATATAATGTAATATAACAAGACACAACTGCCTGTGTTTAACCTAGAAAAGATTAAAAAACATGACCTACCACAGTCATTGGGCTGTCCTGGCAAAATTGTCATCCTCTTTCCCATCCAGCTGCCCACCCCTGCTGTCCTCCCCAGCCCGCGATGCTGGAAGAAAATGTGTCATTTTTAGGAACAAAGATGTGAGCAGTTCTGGTAACGGAAACAAATCCTGCTTGTGCCTCTTCTCTGCTTTGGATGCTCACTCGAGGGACCATGTCATGTCCAGGTCATGTTGAGGGTTTTCTGTTTTCTAATTATACAGAACCAGTTTCCCCTGGTCGAAAGCTGAGACACTAACTGTGGCGTGGGTGGGAAGCCTTTTGAACTACCCGTGTCGCCGTGTTCTCAGTTCACATGTGAGGCAGATGAAAAAGGGATGTGAAGAAGCGATAAAAAGCCATTCTCCTTTTCTTCTTCAGCTGTACAGGATGAGGGGTGTCTGAGGCTTTTAACTCTGTTTCTGGGTCTTGCATTTCCCTGGTGCAAGGCACAATCCAGGTGCTGCCAGAAGAATTTCAGGGAGGGGTTGAACTGGGGGTACTACAGTAATATGCTGCTTTCTCCTTAGCTCTGGCCTCTGGGGATGCAGGACAGGCTCCCTGCCAGTGTTACACAGAGCCCTGCAGCAGGCTCGGGGAAGCCAAGAAGGTGTGTGAGTGCAGATGGTTTCAGTGTGGGGACATGCAGGCACCTCTGGTCTGCCTGGGGTCACATCCCAGCTGGCCTTAATCCTTGGACAAGGAGGAGACAGCCCTCAGTGTTCATTTTCCCCTTGTAGCCTGGTATCTGCATCTCTCTACTCAAAAATCCTACTGCAAAAGGATCATCTCAACGCTTGAGCAGGTGAGCCGTGGGGTTTTTATTGAATGGTTTTTGAAATATTTTTTTCTGGTGCAGAACAGAAGCTTTTCGTGGTGATTTTGAGAGAGGAAAGCTGCAAATAAGGTGCAGCTCCCAGAGCCCTGGCAATTTCCTCTTGCTATGGCTGGCCTGGCTGCAGGGGCTGCCTGTGTTTATGCAGTGTCTGAGGATGTGGGAACTGTGGGAGGAACAGGTTTCAGCGTCTGGGCTTTCTCATTCCCCCAGAGGCTTCCCCATTTTGTCTCCCAGGACCCAGTGAGCAGCAGCCCATAAATTACTTTAACACCCTCTGGACCTTTTGTGTCTTAGGTGTTGCCTTTGGCGGGGAAAATCATCACACTTGATTGATGGGCAGAGATTTAGCAGGAGGAAGAGGAAAGGAGCAAGGCTTTTGTTTTAAGGGTGATGGGGAAAACTGTGCCTCAGGAATCCCAGTCCAAGGAACAAAAGTTACAGGGCAGCAGGGGTGTTTTTGAAATGCATCATCTGGCAGGGCTAGAGGGGAATCACTGGAAGGAGCTGGTCCAGCCTTCTTTTAAGCAAGCGTGGCAGTGATGCACCTCTCTGCAAAGCCGTTATGGAGAAATGTCTCAGGGGAGGAGATTTTAATGTCTTTCAGCATGAGGTAAATGATCCCATGCCGACCGAGGCTGGCACTCTCTCGGTGCCAGCATCCTCCATGAACAGCCAGTCCCTGAGCAAAGCCATAGCTGGTCCTTTATGAGACGCAGCAAGGAATCTGGCACTAATTCTGCCTTGCTACCAGTTACATTTTGGGGGAAAAAAAAGCCCAAACTACCAAACAAGTCCCAAGAACAACAACAGCAACAAAATCCTCAAGCTGTGCTGGAACAGAAAGTAATTAAGAAATATTTCATATCTCCAAGTGGCCCTGGAATTTTTATTCCTGTGCATGAAGCTCCGTAGGCTCCTCACGGGCGGCTGCTGCTGCCGCCGCTGCCGCCTTTCAGTACAATAAATCCTGTTGCCTTTGGAGCCTGACAGCCAGTCCGGGATGTGATCAGAAAACCAACGGGAGCTCTCTGTAAGGTTTAGTCCTTGCCTGCATCAAGTCTGCTTATATCAGCTAAGCCAAAGTGTGCTCCAGGAGCAAACCAGTAAGGCAAAACAGTGACCTTTCTTGGGATAATGAAGATCTGAAAAGGTGGGGAGTGGGGCACAGAGGAGGAATGGGGAGACTGGGAACTTGGATAAATAAGCTCCTAGCTGCAGCATTCACATCCCAAACCCAAGAGAATCAATCAATCAGCTTACATCCAGCCCTGTGATTATTTATGGTCCTGCCAAGGTTGACGGGCCTGGAATTGAACCTATCTGGAAATAAATAACGGTGTGCTTTAAGCTCGCTGCCAGCCAGCTGTCTACCGCTGCCCCCAGTGCGATGCCATCCGGCAGGGCTGTGCCTGGTGCAGGGCTGTGGGAGCTGGGGCTGAGGCTTGGTGTCTTTGAATGTTCTCACACGGCAGCGGCAAATGGCTGTCACCCCACCCGGGTGAGCTTTGCAGAGACCAAATATCCAGTGCTGCTGGCAGCTGCTCTGGGAGGAGACAGACAAGTGAGCAGTCTGGTTTTCTTTCTCCTACAGCTAATCATAGAAGAAAGCATTTCTCAAACCGTGACCCAATTAGTTTCTAACACCATTAACTGCAAGAAAACCTCTGGTTATACCTTAGTTTGTTCTCTGCAGGTTTAATTCTTCCAGGTCTAAATGATGGGAAATCCTATGGCTCTTCTCCCTCCCATCAATCTTACTCTACAAAATCCACAAAACTGCTGGGCTCGCGCTACGCAAAGTGGCCCTACAGAGCGGTCCATCCAATTAACGGCTGGAGCGGTAACACTTATTAGCGGCTAAGCCCTCTGGTAGCACACACATAGCGCAGGGACAAGACTTCTCTGCTTCCTCACCCTGCAGGTGATGGGGGACATGACATTCTCTGTCTGAGCCAGGCAGGCTCCAGCAAGCCTTTGGTCATGAGTCAGCTTGCAGAGTGTGAGTTCAGCCCTCTTGCTTTTCCTCACATTTGCCATCATGTAAAGCAGGATGGATGGGATGTTTTTGTGAGGGAGGGTGACTCACTCCACTTTTTCATGATTAAGAAGAAAAGTTATGATTCTGTATTTCTTTTGGATAAAAGGAAACAGAAAATTCATTATTTTCAAACAAACGCTTCACTTCACAGCTTTATGCTCCTTATTCTTTTAAGCATTCCCTTTTGCAGTCTAGAACAATTACAATTTTCAAAAGGAAAAGTCATTTTAAGGTGAAAACCCCATCTGTTTTATTTACAGCAAATCAAATGGGATATTAACTTCACTAATTTAATTTTTTCACCAGGGAAACCTTTGTCAAAAGTGACAGTTTCTCTGTAAGCACTCTCTCGCATCTCAAAGACTCTATTATTAAATCTTGAACTGAAGGGTACCCAGGTACACTCACTTGGCAGACGATGTTGTTCCTTATCAACTATCCAGAGCATAGATGATGCAATTTGTTAGACCTTGGAAAATTTTCTCATGAGGTTTTCATGTGAGGAACAGAGAGGGAAGCAAAAGCTCCAAAACCCTGTGGGAAGTGCCAATTGAAAGGTGCTTCTCTTGTACTCAAACCCCAGCTTCTTCCTGCTGTCCCAGCTGTGATGCCTAAGCTGCAGCAGCTGCCAACCTACTGGCATGGTCAGAACTCCCTGGGGAATGCAGGCAGCTGCCATGCTCAGAGTCTTTCCCCTTCTATTCCTCAGAGCACTGATTCAGGGAAACCCATTGAGTCAATTTCCTTAACTTCCCTCTCTTCTGTTTTCTTCCTTCCTCCTCATTCTCTTCATGTTTTCTTTCCGCTCCTCCTTCCATGCATGAACTAATTGACGTCTGATCTATTCAGAGGTTTGGCCCTAAAAAGTAACCTTCAGTTAACTGCTCACATAACTTGCCTGTCACTTTTGATAACAGTCAGGGCATCATTTTTGCAAGTGTTCAACAGTAAAATTACTGCTTTGCTCTTGTCAAGCAAATGAGCCCTGAGGCTTGTGTGAGAACCATTAATGATTGTGCCACGGCGGGACTGGTGCACTGGGCAGCCTGCAGAAGCGCTGCTTCTCAATTCACTCTGCCCCTGCCAAGCAGTTTAGGTTTAATTAACCTGCATTAATGCCTGCTGGGACAGCATTTTCCTCACCTCCTCTTTCAGGAGGGTCAAGTGGGGCTGGAGACAGCTGCTGATGTCTCAGGTGCCCTGTGTACGTGGCTGGGATCCTGGAAGTGTTTATGTCTGCGGTGTGGAAATAAACTGGTTTTATTATGCTCATAAAACCTGCTGGCTATATCCTTGGGCTTTGCCAGGCTTGCTGAGCTGCTGGAGAGAATTGTTGACTGAACGTAAAAATGCCGCAGCCCACGGAGCTGGGGTACATGACTGTGGTCTGTGATGTGTGTTTGTAGGGACGGTGGGCTGCAGCACTTCTGGAGGGTTCTGCGAGCGTGTGGGCAGTTCAGCTCTCCAGAAGGTGTGTTTTCCGTGAGTATCTGTGCAGTAAACTGATGAAATTTACTTTCTAATGGCAGAGAACACTGAGAATGGGATGTCTTGCTGAGTCTGCACCTGGCTGTTACCAGAAGCATAAGCATCTACCACAAGGACAGAAGTACCTTAAGCTGAGAGGCTAATTTGGTGATGATTGACAGAAGGAGCTAAGTGACAATTCCATGTGTGGCACTGAAGTTCAAGAGGGTTCTGAGATCTTGAAGGCAGCTGGCAATATATAAGAGCGGGGCTTGTTCTCAGGTGTTGTGGATGCCCCACTACTCTGTGGCCTTGGACAAGAGTTGGGTTTTGGCAGCCTTGGAAGCAGAGGACGAGAGTTTGTTTGTGGGTCACTTGATGGTTGATGGCAAAGAAGGCACCTAAGTCCTTCTTATGCTCCGTGTGTGGTTGAGCTCAGTTAAAGCCTATTAAAGACTTCCCTGTGGGACATGCCCAAGGAAGGAGGGGAAGTCAGGTCCCAAACCCTGTTGTGATCGGTGAGCTTTTGTTTTTCATCCTGATGGGTTCTAACAGGTTGTCACTGATTTACATTTTTTTCAACTGGATTCAATGCATCTCCTGCCTTTCCATGCTTTTTGCCACTTTTGGAGGCTATTTCCTTGCTGTTATGTCTTCCCTAGCTTTCTCTTTCCAACCATTCTTCTCTGAGGATGACATTTCCCAAACTCTGTTGGTGCTTGAGTAATGAAGGAAGAAAATTCCCTTCACTGCAGCTCTGCTCAGCTATCAGAGCTGGATCCCTTCAGGTGGAAAGAGTGATAAGATGGTTAACAGCAACAACAGCAGCTGGAACTGCCATGAGGAGGATTTCTGCGTTGTAGCACTAGCAAGTTGTTGAGTTCACCTTTCAGAACCTGCTCTCAGGGAGAAGTGTAGGGAGATTGTTCTATCAATGGATTTACACTGCCACTGGCTTCCAGCATTTTCCTTCCAGGCTGCAGTGACCTGATGACCAGAGGTGTCCTTTTTGAACAGTGTTTGCTGGTGTCATCCTGTGGCTTGATAAGAAAAGGAAAGGAATTACTAGTGAAGTGCTCATGAGCACACATTTACATAGGTTAATTGCGAGGGGTAAGGAAAGATCAATTTGATTTTTAATGGGGGTACTGATAAAGACATCTTCCTGACAGTGCTTCATGACATCTTTCCTTGACATTGCATTATATTTTTCAGGCCTCAGCAGGCTGTAGCTAAGGATTTAGCAAGACCTCAAGGCGATATGAGACCTTGATTTTGTAATTCTGGATTTAGGTGTGCTGTGCATGTTGGATGCATTTATCACAGAACATTAGGGATTGGAAGGGACCTCAAAAGATCATCTAGCCCAATTCCCCTCACCACCATAGCAAGATCCCCTAGATGCAGTAGCACAGGAACATATCTGGGCAGATTTTAAACATCTCCAGAGAAGGAGACTCCACAACCCCCCTGGGCAGCCCCTTCCAGTGCTCTGTCACCCTC
>JAOXOE010000765.1:13899358-13944097 GCA_028565055.1 Phoeniculus purpureus | reverse complement strand
TCCTGCTGTGGCAGGGGGATTGGACTAGATGATCTTTTGAGGTCCCTTCCAATCTCTAATGTTCTGTGATTCTGTGATCTGCTAGTGACAGAGCGCTGGCCTCAAATTTTGCAGACAGAAGGCAGCAATGATCACAGACGTGCACAAGGAGATAGGACTATGGACTTGGAAACCGCTTACTCTGTGGCAAAATGTAGCTGAGAGAAACTCACAGCTGGTCAGAAAATGTAGGAAGTATGTGGAAATGGTAGCACCAGCTTCGTAATGCCAAGGTAAGGTTTGCAATATAGTTAGGCTTGTGAAAACCTTCAGGATTACAGTCTTTGTCCTCGTGAAGCAGTATGAGAGCTTGGATGGTGGCCAAGATGCCATCTGCAAGTGTCCAACAGAGTCCCAAACATTTTGCAGAATAGATATTGCTCTCCCCCACCCCACTCCCCAACAGCAGTTCGAGCCAAGTGGGAATAGAGACATTTTACAAGATTAGCAGGCTGTGGGCTACAAGCAGAGATCTAACCTTGTCTGCCTTCAAAGCCAGGGGTATAATCTCTAAATTAAATTTACATGATTTATCACATCTAGGGAGACTGGTGAAACAACCAGAAAAACTAGAGGAGAAAGGAGACAAGATGACAGCCATCGGACTAGAGGGGTTTTCTCTCATCAGTGGCAAAATGCACAACTCAAGCCACTGAAATGGGATTACTAGTGGGTCCCCAAACCAAATTGTTCTGGAACACAGAGGTGTTTAATGTATTACTATCAAAATGCAATATCTCAGGACAGCAACCCATCTGTTATCAGGGAGGAATCAGATGGAAAGTGCATTAGAAGTTGGAATTTGTCCCCACTGGGAGAACCACACTGAGTCACGGTGATGTACGGGATCTGAGCAAAGGGAAGAGAGAAAAATATCCACCCTATGATTTATGTATTGCATAATCACTGCCACTTTCCACATCATTTCTGTTCTGTTGGCTGCAGACAACAGCAAAGTGAGGGGAGTTCCCCCAGCCTCTTTGCAGGCTGATTATGCTGGGGTCTTAGTGGATGAGCTCTGTTAGGATGGTGGAAGCGTGTTTGAAAAGCAAGACAAAGGCCAACAGCCAAAGGAAGAAATAACAGATCTGATGCATTTTGTTCACTGGGTGCCTTAATGTATAAAATTGATGCACAGAAAAATGGTTTGGTTATGCATCTTGTGTGTTGCTTCTTCACAGCCAGCTTTCATGACATCCTGTGACATACATTGTGCAAATATAAATCCGCAGAGAACTAACAGGGAATTTAGATAATGCCAGACCAGGCTGCTTTTGGAGCAACATGGGCTCAGCCAGGCTCAGTCCTTGGGTCACAGAGCGCTAAAGTTTATGTCTGTATAGCTAAAATAAGCACAGGTGAGTAAAACTAGTTTCCAATACTGACAAATTCATGGGATGCAGGGAAGTGTAAAACCACTCTATCCTTTGCTCCCAGCGTGGTTCTGCCCAGTGGCAAAGCAGAGAGAATTTCTTATTGCTGATTCCTGAAGTATGACGGTGATTCTGCTTTTCCTTTCTGCAGTTGCTGAGCCTTTGGTGTTCATATTAAAACTGGGAATAGTACTGGGACCAGTCCTATTCAATCTATTCATTAGTGACTTGGATGAGAGATTAGGGTGCACCGTCAGCAACTTTGCTGATGACACAAAGCTGGGAGGAGGGGCTGAACACCCCAGCAGACTGTGCTGCCATTCAGTGGGACCTGGACAGGCTGGAGAGCTGGGCAGAGAGAAATTTGATGACGTATAACAAGGGCAGTGTAGAGTCTTGCATCTGGGCAAGAACAGCTCCAGGGACCAGTGTAGGTTGGGGACTGACCTGTTGGAGAGCAGTGTAGGAGAAAGTGACCTGGGGGTCCTAGTGGACATCAGGATGACAATGAGCCAGCAATGTGCTCTTGTGGCTAAGAGCGCCAACAGCATCCTGGGGTGGATCAGAATGGGGGTGGTTAGCAGATTGAGAAAGGCTCTTTTCCCATTCTACTCTTCCCTGGTGAGACCACATCTGGAGTATTGTGTCCAGTTCTGGGCCCATCAGTTCCAGAAGGACACAGAGCTGCTGGAGAGAGTCCAGCACCGAGCCTTGAAGATGATAAAGGGAGTAGAACATCTCCCTTATGAGGAAAGGCTGAAGGAGCTGGGTCTCTTTAGCTTTGAAAAAAGGAGACTGAGACGTGACTTCATCAGTGTGTATAAATATGCGAAGGGTGGGTGTCAGGAGGGTGACACTGGTAGGACAAGAGGCAATGGGTGTAAGCTGGAATAGAGGAGGTTCCATTCAATATGAGAAGGAAGTTCTTCCTGGTGAGTGTGACAGGCTGCCCAGGGCTGGTTGTGGTGTCTCCTTCTCTGGATACGTTTAAAATCCACCTGGATATGTTCCTGCTATGGCAGGGGGATTGGACTAGATGATCTTTCGAGGTCCCTTCCAATCCCTAATGTTCTGTGAGTCTGTGATTCAGTAAAACTCACCTAGTCTTTCCTTCTGTGATCCTCTAGACCATCATTTTCCAATGCAATAGAGGCAGTTTGCCTTCACCCAGCTGTATATCTCTGATTCTTTTTTTTTTTTTCTGATTCTTAAGTAACAGCTACAGTTAAGACAGGACTAAAGCCGCATCCTGAAAACCTACCCCACACACTTTGCAAACGGGCTTATTAAAACTTTCTTGTTAGACCTAGGAAATCCAGGTATCTCCTTAGAAAAAGCTATGAATTGGTTTTTCCTATTAACTGCTGGGATCTCCTCAGGAATCCTATTACAATTCACTTTTATTACCTGTTACTAGAGCTACCCAGGTGGCATATTGAAGAACACTTGTCAAAGATTGTAGCGTTGTTCTTTTATCAGGAATAAATGAAATTTATCTCATAACCAAATCACTCCTTCTAAAATTACTATAGATCCAGGCAAAGAGGAATCAAAGAGAATGTATTTTCTTCATTCATTGCATTAGCAGTCATCATTTTTCCATGTATTTTTCCAGCTTTTTTTCAATAAAACCTTCAGGTATTTAAAGGCTGGTAAAGATTGTCTTGTTTTGTTTAGTTTTTGCAGAGTTTTGTAAGTTTAGCTGAAGCTGGCACATGGCCAGCCTCACCTCCACACAGTCTCTCTTAAAACCTGTTGGTGGGCTGCTGATCCAAGGAGACATTCATTCATGTTGGCACATATTTGTCACCTTCTCAGGAGTTGCACGGTGATTAAGGTTGGGGGTTTTCCCAGGGAGGTGGTTGAGTCACCATCCCTGGATGTGTTTAAAGATGGTTTGAATGAGGTGTTGAGGGATGTGGTTTAGGAGTGAACTTGTAAGGTAGGGTAGATGGTTGGACTCAATGATCCCAGGGGTCTTTTCCAACCGGAGTGATCCTGTGATCTCTCTGACCGTGTTTAAGCCAGTTCCTGGACCCGTGCTAACAGGCACTGCCACAGCTCGCCAGGACTGCTTGTCCTCTAGTGTGCCTTTCTCTCTTTCTGCTGTTGAGGGAGCCTGGATGACAAGGCTGGTTTCATTTTTTGAAGTTTAAAATGAGATGAATTCTATCCTCCAATTCCTTCAAAGCTATTTACTGCATTTTTCTTCCCTGGCTGCCTCTGGCAAGAGGTTGTTTCAGATCAGTTCTCCCCTGTACAAAGAGACTCTCCCTCGATTCCTCCAAGGCTTGACCTTTCCCAGCTTTTTCATTTATGCCACCTGCTTCCCACGTTTGACACAGCCCTAACAGTTCCCTAGCATCTCAGAAATTCTCTGCAGAGGTATGTTTTACTTTGGTCACCTCTGAGTCTCCTCTCTCCTGGTGAATACAGGTCATGTTTGCCCAGCGCTTCTGTGTGAGATGCCAAGCTGCTGAATCAGACTTGTATTGCCTAAACTCCTTCCTCACAGCAACATCTTTGGAGGCAAGCTATTGCTTGTTCAGGAAGAGTGAGGGAGAGGAAGGACACAAGGAAATTATTTTGCCTTTGCTGAGGTGCTCATGCTGGAAGAGCCTTGGTGCAGGTGAATGAGTGTCTCCAGAGATGCAAGAAGGTTACTGGTGGCTGACAGCAGTCCAACAGCTTCATGAAAAGGGGGTTTATGTCAAGATTTGTACATTGGGAAGTTCTGGGAATATGGAGGAAATGACCTGATGAAGAAATTAGGGAGAGGACAAGCTGATTGACATCTTGAGTTTTCTCAGGTACAGAGAGAGAAATTAGTCTTCTATCTGGCATGAGGGGTGGGACAGACCCACCCTATCCCACTCCAACATGTCTTTTCACTGTTCTAACCTGTTCCTGAGATCACTGGGCTGAGGTCTGTAGTGCAGCCACCTCATTAGCTCTGTCCCTGCTGCTGGAGCATGTGTCTGCCATAGCTGGGTGATCTTGAATTGACAGGGGAAAATATCCCCTATAAACCTCAGGCCAGCACATCACTGATCTGGAAGAGCAGCTTTGGCAAAGCAGGTGAAGGAATGATCTATCACAAGATAGTTTTGACCCTTGCCAGGGTCCTATTAAACACCTTCTTTCTTTACAGCTCACTGTGCATAGCATTGAGAAACTGGTCACAGGGCATTGATATACTTTTCCCCATCTTACTCTGTGCTACCTGAGCCATAGTGAGAGTTTCAATGTCTGAAAACATATTATGTGAAGCCTGAGAGGAGAAGAACTGTGGGGTCAGAAAGCCAACGTGCTCTACTGATGCAGTGTGGGCCAGGTGGCTTGTGACAATCCATGGAAATGATTTATTTGGACTCTGTTTTGTTTACCAGTGGGGCTGATGAGCTGTGGAGAGTCTGGTCCCTTGGTAGCAATGGATCTGTATGTTGACAAGTTCTGGCTAGTTCCCATAGAAGGAGGTAAATTACAGTAATTTTTAACTGGAGGAGTTATTAGCCACTGATTCTCAGAGGCTGGAGAGATTGGACCCAGTCTTTTTTGCATTAAAACTCAATGTCTCCTGCCCCAGGTTCATCTTAATAAACTTCTGTCCTCAAGCATCTACATTACCCTCCAAACAACCTCCCCTTTTAGTCTGGAGAGTGTGAAAGGCACATGCACAGGGTTGAGAGCTCACTGGAGTAAGTCACCCTTTGGAGACGTCTTCCTGCCCTGGGGGTCACCAGTGACTGTTTCTAATTTCAGCATCCCAGCTAAATGCCTCCAGACCTGTGGGGTGAAGCTCTGTCTGGTCTCCCAGTCAAACTGCTGGTGTTTAATGAAGCGTGTGGGTATCAGCGGCTTCTACTGCTGTGGGTGGCAAGAGGGAACCTTATAATTTCCATTTCATGAAGTGAGTGGGGTGTCCATTGCTGTGTGTTATCAGGATGACAGCACCCTTTGTACTCTAAGGGCTTTAACATCCTGATGGGCAGGTAAGAAACGCCAATAGTCTGCCAAATATTTGTGAGACTAAATGATCCTGCTGTGGTGGGGGAATTGGACTAGGTGATGGTTTGAGGTCCCTTCCAATCCCTAACGTTCTGTGGTTCTGTGAGACAACAGAACTTGCAAAGGGCCTGGAATGTGGCTGATTTACAACTACTTTGTGGGCATAATTTTCTCTGCTTACTGGTCCTAGGCTGTATTTGCTTTGGGAGAACACCACTGTGCCTGGTTCTGTGTGACATTTACAGTTTTCCTCATGCAAATTGGCCCAGCAGCAGCCCAGAGACAGTGGACCATGAACTCATAAGGGTTGGCAGGGAAAGTGTGCAGTGAGGTCAGTATGGGGATATGACTTCTCCTCCCTGAAAGGAGGGAACAGGATCAGTTGCCGTGGAAAGATGCTCTGGGGAGGTGACGCAGAATTATTTTCTTTTAGCTTCAATTGCTCTTTTCTCAGCAAAACCAAACTAGGATTTTAGGGCCGTGCTGCAAGACTTGAGGCGTTTCTTTTTCCCACTGGATGATGGTATTTAGTTCGTTATTTATTTGTCTGCTTGGCTGTTCTTAAGAAAGATGTCAGAATAAATATGAATAGGAACTTCTTCATGGTGAGGGGGATAGAGGACTGGAAGGGGCTGCCCAGGGAGGTTGTGGAGTCTCCTTCTCTGCAGATATTTAAAACCCACCTGGATATGTTCCTGTGTGGCTGGATCTAGGTGATTGTGCTGTGGCAGGGGGATTGGACTAGATGATCTTCGGAGGTCCCTTTCAAACCCTAATGTTCTGTGATTCATATGTTTTTCTTCCCTGCTTCTTCTCCAGACCCTTTCACACATTTGAAAATAATCTGATACAGTTTTGTCTAATATAAGAAAAGGAAGAAAAACCTCACTTTAGAGGAAAATCTGAATGTATCTGGAAGCACAATATTTTTAATGGAGTGAAAATGAGGTTCCACAATTGGAATTGATTTTTAAGATCCACCATGGAGTTTCTCTGAAGTCCCCGTGGCAGGGCAGGGAAAGAGGATGCAAAAGAGAAATTATGATACAATAATATTGGGGTCTGTAGGACCTAGTGGGTGTTAAGAAACCAAACCCAAGGTGGGGCTGCATGGTGCAGGGTAAGTTGAGATGCTGCAATTCTCCAAAGAGATGTAGATGCCAGTTCTGCTAATACCTTGGAGTTAGATAAACTCTGCAGCAAGAGCTGGCACAGCTTTTGTATTTGGCTAGATATGACACTGATTTATATCAGGAATGAGTTTCGTGCAGCGAGGCACTGTAGGGAGACAGTTGCTTGTGATTTACTCGTTGTGCCAAACTTGCGCTGAATTTTATTTTTAAAAAGCCTGCGTAGTGTCTTTTTCCTGCCTCCCTCCCCTGCGCTGAGCAGCACTAAATGCTGGTTGCCACCGAGGATGTTTAAACTAATTTTTCAAAAGTGCTGATGAAGCAGGACACGCTTTTATTACTGTCATAATATCTCTCAAGCCTGCTTCCTTGATTGCGTTTGTAGAACACCGACCTCAATAAGTTCAAACCCCAAGGAGCGGATGGCGCAGACGGTAGCCCCGAATGACAGCCCATCTGCTCGCCTGTCTTGCAGGCCAAAATGACTTCATTACAAGGCAGGATTAAGCTGAGTGCAGGGGCTGGCAGCAAAGCTCAGCTTTGCTGTATCTACCGCTATGCTCTTGCCCCATTTGATCCCGTGGTGCCTGCCAAGGTAATTGGCACACGAGTTCTGTTCCTCCTGCTCGGAGACTCTTTCATTACACAGCATGTTTCCTGCAAGCGGGGAAACATGCGCTTTGCATGTCAGCACATTTACGTGCTGGGGTGGGATGGAGCTGGATGGCTGCCTCCTGATGAAGGGTGCACTGAGATAGTGGAGAATTTCAGGCTGCAAGAGAACAGGGCAGGGTGTGGTGAACAGACTACAGCAATGCAAAGATACTGCAGTTCCTGAGGTCCATATTTACCTAGGAAGCTTTAAAAAGGCTTTTCAGTTCCATAATCGTTCAGTGTACTGTCAAAGGCAAGAGAGATGTCTCTTGCTTTAGCTGAAAAAGGCTTGAGCCAAGTTCTCAGTGTACTTTAATCTCCTCTTCAAGTCTGCAGATATGCCTCAGCCCTAGCCTGTGGCATCTGCAAGTCTAAGCCAGTCTGCAGCTCAATTGCTGTCTTCTGCATTTGACCTGCAGCTATGGTGCTTCTGATTCCTTTGAAATTCTGCAGTCTGTTTATTCCCAGATTATTCTCTTTGTCCCTCATCCACCCTGGATACTTCTTGCTCTGACAGTCCTGCCATCGCACCTATTTCTCAGTACTGGAACCTCCTCTGAAAGCGGTGATCCCTCTGTCCAGGCTGCTGCAGTGGTTCATCTCAGCGCTCAGCTCGAGCAGCCTCCCTGTGCACATTTGCAATGGCAGCAGACTCTCCACAGCCAGAGGCCCTGCTATTTCAGTCTTGGCCTTGGTCTGGGAAGACTGTGGTGGCAAACCATGTTGTGATTCTGTTCGAGCAATAGAAGATTGGATAAGCTGTGTATGCTTATAGCTGACTTAACAGTAGCCAATTAATTTTCCCAGTGCTGTAATTCACTGGGGAAGCGTTTTCTCCATCTGTGGCTAAAAACCTTTCCAAAGCTTTGTCACGTTGAAATAACTGACATAGGTTGGTATCAGACACACATGTTCTCACCCTGTGCTTACATCCTCCAACTGCTGCTTCCTGTTTGTCAGTATACTTTTTGGATCCAAATGAACATGGAAGACACCTCTCAATGAAAAGGATCTATTCTGCTAAGACTTGCTGAGGGTTTTGTGTGAAATATTTCTTAGCTTGTGTGCTGCCTCTCCCTCTCACTGCGTCTTGGTTAGGATGTGCCTACAAATCATGTCTCAGAGTGAATCAGGCTGGGTCCTGAGTCCTGTGGAGGAATAAGTAGCTGCAGACAGTGATTGAAGTTGTTGGCAATTTGCTTTCAAATGTATTGGCAACAGGAGTGATTTACATCTAATGAAGTAGATGTAGAGGAGAGAAGAGGTGATTTCTCCAGCCAGAGAAGGCAGCTTATGTCATTTGCTCAACAGTGGCTTTAAGACAATCCCCTTGTCCTAGAGCAGAAAATCCTGTGAGTTTCTTTTCTCTTTCTTTGGTGTGGGCACTTGCTTGGGAAACAGACTGCTAGAGGTATTGAGGTGTATCTGAGCTCTCAGGCTGAGCAGGGAGGGCTTTGCTGCTGCTGTCTGAAGTGGGTGAAAACTAAGAAAATGTTTTGCTCCTTGGTTTCAGGACTAATTTTGTGGTGGGTTCAAGACCACAGTTAAAGATAAATTTGCCAGATAATGGATAGCTTAGGGAAAATGGAAAAGAGTTTATTAACTCTATAACTGTACACAGAAAAGAAGAAAAGGTTAAGCAAGTTAGTGCCCACAAACTAGAAACTGTGTCACAAATGCCATCACATATTCTGATGGGAGATCACTATCGTATTGGTCCTTGGGTTTTTACATTAGAGACTTGGGGAAAAAACGTGTCAGTCAAGTAGAGATGGGTACCATCACCCTCTCAAGCTGGAGCTTGGCTGCCTCCCTGGCCACAGCAAGCCACCGCAAGCCACCCGATCCTGCTTCCCCCACAACCCTTTCCAAGGTGGGGGCGTGCTGGACCCGAAGCCCCATGCCAAGAGGAAGACCCCAGCCAAAAGAGGCAGGGCCACAATGATTAGCCCCTTTCAACTTGTCACCTAGCCCACACTCCCACCAGGGCAGGCACCCGGGATGATTCTCTTAAAGTGAAATGCACCTTTTTCCTCATGAAAGCACAAACCCATGCATCTGAAAATTCTGGTGATTTTTAAACTGCAGCACTGTCTGAGAATAAAAAATACTGGTGGCACAAACCATCCTTCTTTGTCACTGAAAACCACAAGCCAGTGAAAGGTGTGCCTCTGCAGAGTCAGTGCACTGTTTTCATGTGACTCGCTCTGTGAAGTACTTTGAGGAGCCCGTAGAAGTTAAAAATCCCCTTCTTCCCTGGTGTGACTCACTTTCCCCTCTTTAGTGCCAATGCAGTCAATCGCTCATGTGTGAACAATCCCCAGTCCTTGTGTGGAGTAGAGGAAGCAGTCGATGGCCTGTCTGAACTTTCTCCATCTTCCCCTCTCCAGGCTAAGGAAACCCAGGATCAATGTTTCTGACTTGTCAGTATTCTTGTCCAGCTTCTCTTTTTATCCTGCTCATTCTTACTGCTCTCTCCATCGCACTCACTTTATTTTTGCTGCTCTTGTTTTCCACCTCAGCTCCTTTGTGGCTCAACCTTACTGCATCTTTAAGTTCATGGCCCTTGTTCTGTGTGTTTGATACGGTTTTTAAGTAGCTTTGTAGTTTCTTTTCCCTTCCTGGTCTCTCTAGAATTGATATCACTCAGTCGGGTCATAAGTTTTTTTCCTCCTATGGATTCTAGCTTGACTTTTCTCTCCTGTTGTTGTAACAAGTTCGCTCAGTCCCAGACTAACTCTGCATCCCTGTCACAGTTTCTGCACGTCTTTGTCATGGTCCTTTGTCAGACTGCTGTCAGCAGCTAAATACGTTTCCAAATATTGTCCCTCTTTGCCTGCTGTTGCTGAAGCTTTGTAGACGATTTCAACCTCATGGCCTGGATCTCTAAGCAAGGAGAACAGGGATTGTCTCATCCCTGTCTCTGAGCCCAGGTAAATGCTTTGGTGAGAAACAGAGATGAGACTTAGGTGATTTCTCCAGTGTTAGTGCTAAAACCGTGAGTCTCTGCTATTTCGTGGGATATTATTTTGGAAGGAAGCAAGAGTCACAGCAGGGTCTTCACACCCTTTGCCTCTTCTCCTGACTCTGAGCATCACTGAGGAGAGTTTGGCCCTGTAGCTTTTACTTCCTTCATCAGATATTGACAAACATCGATACGGTGCTCTCAAGAGTTCTTTTCCCCAGGTTAAAATCCCAGATCTGTCATCCTTTAGTTGTACAGCAGGTGCTTCAATCCCTTAGTCATCTTCATGGTCCCTTTCTGGACTCACTTCAACATGTCCATCCCTCTCAATATCTCCCTCTCTCTCTCTCTCTCTCTCTCTCTCTCTCTCTGTCTTTCTCTAGAGAGCCTAGCACTGGACTTTAGAGGTGTCTCATCAGTGTTCAGTAGAAGGGAGTGACCACATCTCCCTTGTCCTGGTGGCAACCCTCTGCCCAGCACAGCCTGAGGTGCTGCTGGCCTGCTTTGCCACAGGCACACACTGGTTGCTCATGTTGAACTTGTTCATGAGGACAGAGATGTGCGCTGCTTGTTTCCATTTAATTTGTGTCATTAGTGTTTCTTCTGGCTGCTGGAGCTGTTTGTGTTTGCACTGGAGTGTTCCAGTTTGCACTGAGTGTTACCAGGCTGCAGTTTGATGTGAAATAGGCAAAAGCTGGTTGAAGGGCCAAGGCAATTCTCTCCCTCATCATCTTCCAGAATAAGCACTGCTGTTGTAAGCTCCAAAAGCACCTGTGAATGAAAGAATGTTCTGAAAGTCTTGGATGACTTCCAGCATCTATCTGTGGGGAGGATAATCTTCCTGTGAAGGAAGGATGGGAGCCCATGTGTATACAAAGGTGACATTAAACTGAGCTACCCTTCCACTCACATTTGTTGGTAATCCACTGCATATGTTTAGGAGGCTTAAAAGCCCCAAGTGAATTTCTTCTTGGGAAAAGAAACCTTGTACAGTATGGTTTTCTGGGCCCTAGAGATGAGCAAATCTTCCTCAAACCTTTTGAATCATTGATGGCTATTTGTTCCCAGCTTCAGCCATACCTGTCATAGCATCCTCGTTTTTACCCAGGTGACTGTTTCCTGTGGCAGGAAGGTGAGGTGGTGGCACGTTCGCATCAGAACGGGGATGCCTCAGCACAGCTGGAAGTCCGCAGGGCTTGCCCGGGAGCAACGCGGATGCTCTGCACAGCGGTAGGATCATAGGAGAGTCTGCTCTGAAGTAGCACAAAGGGCTTCCCAAGCTCCTTCAGAGACCTGTCTGCTCATTCAGATTTCCACACTGAACGTGGCAATTGTTTCCCTGAGCAATATTTCAGAGAATTGCAGCCTCTTCAGCAATCCTTTCTCTCTCCTGTTGTCGCTGACATGTTGCTGTGCAGCAGATGTGGCAAAACCCAGCCTAAGCTCTTTCCTCTGCCTGTGGTGATCCTCCGGTGCTCTCATATCCCCCTCTCCCAGTGACACCAGAAAAATCCTGTGTTGTTCTCAAATGAAAAAAAAAACCCAACTCCACCCAGCAGCACAGCAGTTCCTTTGCTGTGGAGGGTCAGCAGCAGGTGGATTACACCCTGAAAATCCCCTGGCAGTTCTTGGAAAATAGGATTTAGATCTTTGTATAAAGGCAACTTTATTAAGCAAACTGCTATCCAGTTGGCTCCCTGGAGTGCTGAGCTAGGTGAACCTAGGAAGCTGTTAGCCAGGAAATTAGAGGGACATGGTTATCTGTCACAGACTTAAACAACCCTGCCAGCGGCCCCGGGGGAGATACTTCGATACAGACACAGGGAAAGAATTCATACATAGCCAAAGCAGTGAGGAGACGAAAGTGGCTACCAAGTGATAACATTTCCACTTAAAATCAAAAGGAATGTCCCCCGTTTGTCTTGATTTTCTTGGGTGACCAAATAAGAGAACCTGAGGCTTTTAAACACCAGAACTTTTCTGTATTTACCTGCGTGTTGGTTTTGTTTGTGGTGACTTCTTCCCCAAGCTTCGACTTTAGCATCTTGCTGGGAGGTTTAGGAGCAAAACGGGCAGCAGCTGCGTATCTGAGGGCAAAAACTTAGGAAGCCACAGCCAATATTTTGATAAAAACAGGATGTTTGCATGCTTGTCGTTGCATATTAGGGACCGAAGGCCTGTGGCTGGGTTTCACGTTGCTGTTCAGGAAGAGTTTGTGGCCATGGTCTTTGGGCTCAGGCTGACCATACTGTTATTTTTTCAGGGTGATGTAAAAAGTCTGAAGGTTGTCATCTTCTGCCACCTGCCTATAGTGGCTGGTAGCCTAGCTGGAGACCACTGCAGCTCTAGGGTATGACACACTTGAACCTTTACGTGAGGTCGTGTTTGCCTGTGTCAGCCACACAGATTATGGCGTTAAGAACTGCAGAGTTGGCAAAATCTATTCAGAGAGCTTCTCTCATGGTGGGTTTCTCTGATGAAGCTGGAAGCTGCTTGCAAAGTTGAGTAATAGTGATCTGGCATGAGAAGGCTTGGTTATCTTGGGTAAAGTCAGCAGAGAGCTGGGACTCCTCCGGAATATAGAGCCCAAGCCCAGATCACCTAACATCAGAGAGATAAGTTCTAGTTGGAAGAATAATACGAGCCTTTGCTCCTGACAAAACGTGCTCATTTATTTTTGTTTTCCTCCTGCAGTATTAGGACCTTTCTCTCCCTGTCCAGAGGGAAAGGCACTGTGGAGAGAAGGGTGATCACTGAGGGTCCTGCTTCACTGTGTGGTTTGTGGGGCTGGTGAGGGTTAGTGGACAACACTGAGGCCACAGCAGCCTTGCAGTCACCTCTCTTCTGTGTAACGGGAGCAGACAGGGACCAAATGGGTCATAAGTGTTCCCTTAAGCTACAGGGGAGGTGCATCCTTTGATGCACCCTGAAGGGTTTGTCCTCAGATCATCTGGACAGAGGGACCTGTTGGCCATCTGACCTGGTGTCAGGGAACAGCTTAGGCAGACAAACTTGGATCTAGCTGTTGATAAATGCCCTCGGGTCTCACAGCTCAGACGCAGCCAGTGACACCCCTGTCTCTTCTCATCCCTGCAGAGACACAAGGCTCAGCAGAGCAGCACGGGGCACAGTCTGCATTGATTTCTCTGCTTGCCACGCTGGACCCTGCTGTGCAGCCCCTTTGCTCCCCCCAGCCAGCCACTGCCTGCAGACAATAATTGCACATGGACACCTCCTGCAGAGCTGTAGCAAGGCTGAATATTGCCCTCAGTGCAGAGGAGAGATGGGTAGCTGGTGATTTTTGAGTTAATGGGACTTTTCCAAAACAAAGTTCTCTTAACAAAGATAATATGCCCCCCTCCTTTGCTTCCCCTCCCCTTCTCCCAGTAATCCCTTATTCAGATTCCAGGTGCTTCTGCTTCTGGAAAGACATTTATCATTTCTCCATCTTCGACAATACATTTTTTTTCCTCTCTGGCTCTCTTATTTTATCTTGCCCAAGGGGTCTGTGCTACCTTTTATTAGCTGACACTTCACTTCTGCAGATGGAAATGACACTAATGGAATGTGGCTGAGGCTTTATTACAGAAATGCTGTTTGCCCTGCACAAGCAAACCTCCAAATAATCCTGCAGGAAAGGGATAAACCTTGAAGGCAGGTGTTGGAGCTGCAGATGAAGACAGCACGGGGAAGGGTCTGGTGTGTCAAGGAAGGAGAAACAAATAAGAAAGAGGAAAAAACAGGCTAGAGCATATTCCTCTGTCCAAAGAGAGAACACAGGTAGTTTAACTGGGAACCAGCTGCGTTTTATGTCTGAGTTACTGGCAGAGGTTTCCAGGTGAGAAGATGGGGCAGTGGTAGCCATCTGTCTGTCGTGTTGTCCCTCCTGTCATTACCCCAGCTTTCTGCCCAAAGGCTGTGCCAGTAAAATAACTGGTATGAATGGTGAATGCTGTTCTGGAAACTGTGGTGTTGCTTTTATGAGTGAGCACAGGGCGCTCGAGCCAAAGGAATGTCTCACCAAGCGTGGTTGTGTTAACCCAAGCTGACAGACACTAGGTCTTCTGGTTTTCTTAAGCACAAAAACCCACTCTTGACATACTGACAGGCAAACAGCCCTGTGTCCCTGTGCCCTGGCCCTGTCTCTTCCCAGCTTTAGCAAGGCCAGAGCATCTATCTGTGCTGTCAGAAAATGTTGGCACCTTGCACAGGACCCCCAAGGAGCCACTCTTGAGTCTCACTCCTTGGCTGCTGTAAACTCTAAACAACAGGACATGATGATGAGCAAATAGTTGTGGAGCTAAAGTGCTAGAAAAGTGTGGACCGTGTGGGAAGGGACATGGGCAGCTGGCTGGGAAGGCTCAGAGGATGTGAGGGAAGTGACATTCACAGAACAGCAGCCTCTGTGGCTGTTTCTCTGTGTTATCGATGCTTGCTTTTCCCTCCCCCTTTTATTTTCATGGTGTGTCTGTTGTATCTATGGCTCATTAGGCAACAAGATGCTAATAGTATCTGTAAAGCTGCAGGATAGATACCCTCCCCCTCCTCAGCTCTTCTCTGTGTGGGTTGCTTTTTTAAAAATAATTCTAATTTTTTCCATTAAATATCTATTTTGTCTCTGTTTCGTATCCTTTCCATGTAATCACCTTTCTTCGGCTCGCTTCATTCACGGTGTAATTCCAAGGAGAATAATTCCCCAAATTGAAAACTCTCTTTGCTCTCTCTCCCCTGCTGAAGGAATTCCTCCTCCCACCTCTTAAACTAATTAACCTTATTTTAAAATAAACAGTTGGTGATGTGTTAAGAGATGTTAGCTCGGGGAATGATTCTAGCAGGAGTAGCCTGTGCATTGACCAGTATGAATGGGCAGCAGCATTAGTTAAGCCAGTGTTTAGTTAGCTAACCAAAGACTTGAAGATGCTGTGGCAACAGAGGCATTAATGTCAACATGCAGCAGAAAAGACATGGACCACACTCAGAAATGGGCTGAAATACCAGAGAGGAGTGTAGCAGTTAGGAGGGAAACGACTATTGTGAAACCTATGCTGGAACAAATAATCCCTGCTGGTCTTTAAGGTCAGTTCACAGAAACATCTGTCACAGTATTGAGCCTTGTGTCAAGAGAGTGCTGTGGGTGTGACTCTGTCTTTGGCGCTCATTCTGGCGCTAGTGCAGAGGATGCTCTGTAGGTTTTGATGAAGGAATCTCTCTAATAAGTAACTTATTGTGGAAGGAAGCCACTGCCACCCACTCTCCTCTTTACAATGACACTGGTTCTTCCAGTGGAGGAATTGCCTGTAGGTGCATGTGTGCGGTCACCCCCACACATCCATCATTTATGTGCCTTTGAAGGTAGATGAGAATTTTATTTATAGCACAACCTTTCTTTCTTCCTTCACCAAAGCACTTAAGGGTGTTGTACATCACCATAATAAACTCCATTACAATAAAATACTACCTCTAGAATTGTTGAAAGTGAAAGCCAGACAGAGGAAGTCTAGAGAAGGTGGGAAAGCAAAGGGCAGGAGGAAAGAGCGGGCAGTTTGCACATTTGAGGTGCCAGAAGAGCCTTACTGCAGTTAGAACCTGGGGAGCACCTGAAGGTTTTGAAAGTCTGCGGTAATGGGGTGAGACAGGAGCAGAGAGTGGTCTGATAAAAACGAAGGGAGTGTCAAGGATTGGTTATCTGCTTTAATGCAACCTGTATCTGGGAATGGTTTGGAGGAGTGACTAGAGATCAGATCGTGGATGAAAGAAATCTTTTGTTTTCTGTTCTCAGAGCTATTCCTTGGTGTAGCTAAGGCTCTTTTGCACATCTCCTTAGAGCAACATGTCTTTGTGCTACCTGTTTAGGCTCAAAGACCTGCAGGCAGCTTAGACTCCCTTATTCTTTTCTCCCATTTTATCCAGACACACCTGTCCCCAAAGCACAGCACAGTTCTCTTGATCATTTTGGGTAGCCAAAGTGTGGCTGTCCTGTGGGAGGGCTGTGTATCTGCAACTACACCAAACCCACGGCAGAGGCAGTGCTTGTTCATTGTGCAGTCATGAAGAGACCTCGGGGAATATGCTGACCTTGTTATAACTAATGGATAGTGGGGTAATGGTTCTGTGTGATGTATTAGATACAGAAACGGGATCCAACATTTCTACATTTAGGGTAATTGAAATTCGGAGGCATTTATTATTTTGGGCACACTACAGTAGCTTGGACCTGTAAATCTTTAATTATTTCAGACATTTACAGGAAGAAAACAAGAAGCTTGAGAATAAGGGAGACCCAAGCAGTCTGTTGACTGGTCGTCTCAAGGGAGGGATTTACTATTATGTGCTATTCCTTGTTTGAAGGTGAGAGGGAGACCTGTGGAACCAGTGCTGGATCAGCAAATCATAGATCTCTCTTAAGCATTGGGCTGTGCTGGCTAAACACTCCCCAGTCAGTAAAATACTCTGCAGGACAATGACTGAGGAGAAGGTGGATTAAAAAAACACACGGGCTGAAGGACCAGCCACTGTTCCTTGCCAGATCCCAGAGCTGTGACTCAGGCAGCAGCTTGAAAACGTCTCTTGAGTGTGCACAGCTATAGAAGAACAGACCTCTTGGACAATGTGCTGGGAAAGGTGCTGGACTACAGCTGAGGATTTCCCACATGTTAAATCTGATCCTGGGACCTGGAGTGGGTAAATTTTTACCACATACCCTTATCACCAGGTACCAGCACATGAAGGGTGGCTACCAAGAAGATGGAGACTCACTTTTCACAAGGAATCTCATACGAAAGACAAGGGGTGATAGGAACAAGTTGCTCCTGGGGAGATTCTGACTGGACTCCAGAGGAAAGTTTTTCACTGTGAAAGCAATTAGACACTGGAATGGCCTTCCCAAGGAAGTGGTGGATTCCTCGACTATAGACAGTTTTAAAGCTTGGCTTGACAGGCTGCTGGACCAGATCATTTACACTGTATTTCCTTAATTTAATGGGTAGAACTCAGTGATCCTTGGGGTCCCTTCCAGCCTGTTTTACTGTGATTTCCCCCTTTTCTGTTGTCCCTTGCCAGAGATGAGAGTCTCTTTGGGGCAGGATTGTCCCTCACTGCTGCTGATGGTGATGTCTAGGCTGTTTCTGTTGCAATCCCCGGTGCTGCATCCCAAGTACAGAGCACTCAGAGCACTCAGCCTGGCTGACGCTTCTCCCCGAGCACCTCAGAGGCCTCGCTGGGTTTACTCAGATGAGCAGAGACAATTTTCTGTGAGAACTGCTTTGCCAGTCGAGTGCTCTGGACTGTAACAACCTGTCATTACGGGCCTCACCTGCTATTTGTCTATACAGCAGCTTGCACAATTAAGGGGATAGATATGTAATAACCAGCCAGCTAAGTAAAGGGATTGGAAACCAGGCTAATAAAATCCTTTTCCCTCAGCTGCTCTGCTATAGCGGTGCTTCAGACGGAGGATTTGCTTCACAAACAAGGAACCACATTAATTTTTCACTCTATTATTTTAAAACAAGCAGACAAACAACTGCTTGCTTCAGCCTCCTCCTCCCATCCGTGTGTGAGTGTGGGAGGGGGTGGCACAGAGTGGTACAAAATAAATAGGCGAAGGGAAACAAAGACAAATCCAGGGGACATGCAGAAGAGACCTAGAAAAGTTGTAATCCCTAGGAAAGTTATTTTTCAACGTTTTGCTTCATTCCCTGCCCTTGGAGCCTTCCAGTAAAAGGCAGCAGCTTCCCAGAGCATCTGGCTGCTGCTTATTTTTGATGTGATTACTGTTATGTCCCCACACAGAAGAGATCCACAGGCTCAAATGGAAAGTGAGTGCTTTGCTCTTGAATTGAGGAACTCGCTTGTAGACAATAATGAGAAACATATTTATGATGCTGTCCAGGTTGGTTTCACTAGTGCTGTGGAGGAGGAGGGGAGTTTGCCTGGAGTTTTGGGGGTCACCTTGTTTTAGGTCCAGAGGGTCACAGAGCTCTGCTGGTTGAGCC
Source organism: Phoeniculus purpureus (assembly GCA_028565055.1). Lineage (NCBI taxonomy): Eukaryota > Metazoa > Chordata > Aves > Bucerotiformes > Phoeniculidae > Phoeniculus > Phoeniculus purpureus. The sequence goes on along the minus strand of JAOXOE010000765.1, from coordinate 13,925,934 downwards.
TCTGTTACGTTCATGGGGATGATTTGTAAGAAGTCAGAGAAAGGGAATACAAGAAAGGAGAGAAAATAAAGAGCTATGGAAGAGAGATCATAGTGATACTTTATTCAGACCTTCTCAGAGTCTGCTGGGTGAAACGGACTTCTGATGAGGAAGTGTGAGTTTTCTTGGGTGGGAGAAAAGTTAATGATGGGAGCAGGGAGAATTCCAGCATCTATTTTTGGGGAACAAAACAGTATGCCTAAGGCAGGAGCCCAGGCTTCAAGCGTAGTTGAACTGATCTTGAGAGATGTCTTTCTCCATTAGCTGTTGAGGAAGGCAAAGCTTATAAGCCCTGAGTGCACAGACTGGCCTATCACAGTTTCCTACTTAACTTTCACCTGCCTCTTTGGTTTTTTTTTCTCTCAACCCTTTTAAAGTGTAATTGAGGTTTTATTTTCCCCTGGATGGCATGTCTCCTTTCTAATTAGAATTGTAGAATGGCTTCGTTTGGAAGGGACCTTGGAGATCATCTACTCCAACCCCTTGCCATGGGCAGGGACACCTCAGCTAGACTTGGTTGCTCAACCTGACCTTGAATACCTCCAGGGAGAGGACAGCTCCAACTTTCCTGGGCACCTTGTTCCAGCACCTCAGCACTCTTGTGTTAGAGTTTAGACTCTAAGAGCTCGTCTAAACCTACTCTCCTTCAGTTTAAAACCATTTCTCCTTCTTCTATTGCCTAGATACCCGTGGGAAAAGTCCCTCTCCAGCCTTCCTGTAGGTTCCCTTCAGGTATTGGAAGGCAGCTTCACGTACCCCAGGAGTCTTCTCTTCCTTGGGCTGAACAACCCCAGTTCCTTCCCTCAGCTTTCAGCTGCCTCATCTAGATTTAAAATCTGAGATTTGAAACAAAAGTGGTGGTACCTGTCAGAGGTGTGTGCTCGCTGCCATCATTGTTGGGTGGAAAAGTCAGAGGGAAAATAAGTATAAATAGCAGCTCTGTGGTGTCCTTGGCTGGCCGTGTGCAGAAGGAAGCCTTGGCCAGAGCCATTGGCACAGTGGGGTGACAAGAACACATCTTTTTCTTTCGGTTCATTCCTACTTAATTCACATTTTCTTTACAATACCCAAATTTGACAGGGGGGATTTGACTAGATGATCTTTCGAGGTCCCTTCCAATCCTGAATGTTCTGCGATTCTGTGAGGCTCCCAGATACTTATTAAAGTTAAGTCGTTCTGGTGTTTCTTGGTCAATTTTGTTCCAAAACAAAACTGACAGTTGTTTTCAGTCTTCTGCAACGCTAGTCTCTATTAAATTGGTGTTATTATTCCTAAGGACCAGCCTTACTTTTCCCGCTCTAACAAAACCCTCGCTGAAGTCTGTGCGTGCATCTAAAATTTCACAGGCACTTACGAAGTGATTGTTCTCAATAGTATTTACAGATTTACAAAACACAGCAAAAGGAACTCTTTAGCCCTCATCTGCCTCTCCCACAGCACACGATGAGAAGTCAAGGACAAACAGAGAGGTAGTCTGATGACTGGCTCGATCAGTGCATCTGTCCTAAACGTTCTCTCGCCTGCCGGGGAATGACAGTCCCGTTTAATGAATCCAAACCCCGACACCTCCCACTGGCTCTGCATCGCTTGTTGTTTCTTGCCTTTTGATTTCGCTTTGAAAATCCTGGTTCAGTTCATGGTCAGAGAACCCCCTCCTTGGTCCCGTCTGTTGATCAGAGGCCCTCATAACCTGGCACAGGATGAAAGGATTGTATAGATAATTTATGGGAAATCAGTAATTGAATCTCGGCTGTTCCCATAAATCATGTCATCCAGCTATCAAACAGCTGTGGGTAGGGTAACGTATTCCAAAACCTGCATAATTGATTATTCCCTTGCAATAGTCCAGCTCACAAGACTGGCGACGGGCTTTTTTCATCCTCCCAACAGTGTTTTGAAGTTTTCGGTGAGGAGAGCTCGGCTCTCTGATATCTGAGCGGACCTGTAAACTGAATGGCCAAAGTCATTAAGGAAAAGATGCTGATAAAAGGGAAGCGTAATCCAAGCTGATGGCTAAAATGAATCCTTCAAGCTCTTTCTTAAAGGGATTGTGAATGATAAAAGCACCTGAGGAAGGAAGCTTTATCTCTGAGACTGGTTTATGGGTTGTGTTTATGCAGTAGAGAAGTGCTTATGAGAACAGGACTTTATAGGGAAAGCTCATAACGTGGGCTCCTGCCAACAGCAAACACCCTGCGATGTGCCTCAAGGCTCTTGCTGATCCAACTCCACAGCAAATCCTGAGAGCAGATCCTCACTGGTTGTGTGCTGAGGTCAAGTGCCAGACACATGCTTTAAATTTATTTCATCCAGTTCCTGATGGGGATCTGAGTGCTGGCGGCTGTGGAGGCGGCTCGTGGTTGTTTGCCACATGCTGTTTCCCTCTCCATCGCAGCCACTGCTGAAACATTGATGAGATAATGAGGCAATGAAGGCTGAGGAAAACCTGAGTGTCCTGTGCTGGGCAGACGTAAACCTGGGATATTTGATAATATCCCACCGGGTGTGACCCTGCTGTGAAAGTAACTACTGGTTTCACCTGTGTTGGGTCCTGAGAGTCACCCTGCAGCCCAGCCGGCCACACGCCCGGGCTAACGAGCTGTTACAGAGGAAGTCTTCTGCTGTTTGCTAGCGAGGGAGAGAAGAGTTTTTGTACCTTAGCTAAGCCTGACGATCCAGCCCAGGGCTGTGTGCTTTACGGCTGAGCCTGTAACAGTGTCTGCAGCTGCCATAAAACCCTGCAGGCTGTCTTGTGCTCTAGAGCTGCCGTAGAAAATGATGCTCTGTGTTGGCAGCAAAGGGGTCCTGCAAGCCAGGGCCGAAACACACCATCAGTGATGTGTGACTTTTCGCATCCATTTAACAGTGGTGTTTGCAGGGGACAGTCGGAAATGAAAGGCAGACTTGCAGGACCCAGAGAGACGTGGAAACATGGGGTCTGGTGCACGCTGCTGCTGACTGGGTGTTTGTTCAAGTCCGTGGTAGTGCTCTTTAAACAGAGAGGAGTCTGAGTAAATTACTCCATCTTTTCCAGAGAGGAAAATGCTTTTGCTCTTTGTTCATCTCAGCTTGGAGCTCATTGCCTCTTCGGTATGGCACGCCAAGAGATCTGAGGCAAATTTCCCTGGAAAAAGGCCTTTCAGACTGTTAATACTTTAGTCTGGGGGTATGCTTTGAGGAGGTTCTCATGCTCGACTCCTGTGTGCTGTGTTTGCGTTGAGGAGTGGAGTGTGAGGGACAGGGGTAAGCAATTGTGTTCTGGAAAAAAGATGAAGCTTAATCTCTGTGAATGAAGGCTCTGTCCTGCTGGTTGTTTGTAAATGCAGCACAGAAGACCATGGAGCTGAGCTGCAGTGAACAAGAGTTCTCTGTCAGCTGAGTTAGAAATGCAAATATTTCCAAAGATCAGCTTAAAAAAACCTACCACTGTTTTTGTGAAGTACAAACCAAAAAGTAGCTGCCAACCCAAAGAGATTAACAGTTGCCTCTAGTCAGCCTGGAGTGATCCGAGGTTCTAGTACACTGTGGACTTGAATCAGGATGCAGCAGGAGCATCTCTGTTCTGCGTCTCAGCCACTGGCCAGGACACTTGCTCGGAAATACGTCCTGTTGTCCGGTGTTTGCCCTTTCTTCAGGCGGCTGCTCTGTCCGCTGGCACTGGTGGTTTTCAGAGGGAAAATCAGAAAGCTTCTCAGACAAAGCTCTGTCCCAAGATTTAGTTGAAAAGATTTGGCTAAATTTGTTTACCTGTGTCTAAAATGCGAAAAGCCCCCTGAAGGGAATAAGACTTTTAAATTCTACCAGTACTGAAGAATTTACGTGTTCTGAATGTTAAGATCTGTGTTTAGTTGTTTGCCTTAGTTGCAGTGAAGCCATACATAAACCCTTCTGTTTCTCGTGGCCAGCAGAAAGCACTGGCTTCACTGTCCCCCACAGGTCCTGCTGCAGAGCTATCTCATCGTGACTCTGTATTTCCAGAGAAGTTTTCATAATTTCACTCCTATCTTCTGTGCTTCCTGCAGCTTTCTCCAGGGAAGAACCCTGTGACCTGTCCTAACCTCTCCTCTCAGTAGTGCACAAATGTGGGATGTCAACCTTAGAAAAGAGATCACAAAACTTTGTTAAACAAGGTGATTCAGCTGAGACAAATGAAGTGGAAAATACCAGGTGACGTGCCGTAGGCCACTTGCACTTGTCAGTGAGAACTGCAGTCGTTTTAAAACCACTCTGGAATATTTTTCTGAGCAGACGTGGGGAGGTTTGAACTGCAGGCTATCAAAAATCAGGAGCTGGGCTGCCCGTCACAGCTCAGACCCACCCAGAAAAGTTTGGTTGAGTGTTGCATTAGCTTATCGAGTTATTATAATTAGATATAAAATAATTAATAACCCTTCTTAATTACAACTGGTTTCCTTCAATCGCAGTCTAGTGTAAAAGATTCCAATTAAGGTTCATTACATGCAAAATCTGTGGTGTCTGCAATTGCACTCTTAAGATCATCCAGAAGAAAGAGAAGACGTACAGATGCTCAGTTTCTTTTAAGGGCTGCACTTTAATTAATTTCAGCTTCTGAAGTAATTAATGGATTTACTCGTGGTATCTCAGGAAACGCATGCTCATCTCTTGAGAGCCAATGCCATGAGCCTAGAGAAGATAGGCTTCTTTTCTTGTGTATTACTGGGGAACCAAATCTTCTCTCGAGGACAGCATGGAGCTCAGCTTGAGCTGGAAAATTCTGTCCTGGTGGCTCTGTTTGGGAAGACTGAAACCTCCCGCAGGGTAAAACAGGTGAGATCCTGGTATTTCCACAAGTAAATAGCTCTTAGAAATGCTGTGAGTGTCCCATCACAGTGGATTCAGCAGAAGGGAGGATGCTTGGGTGACAGGGATCATGTACCCCTGTGCTACTATAAGGACAAATCCAGCACTTGAGATGGAAAAGCCACTTGCTTCCTTCAGCCTACCAGTGCCTTCAGCAGCTAAAGCACAATACTGCTCGATTAGTCCTCCTGAAAGGAGACCTTTCTTCACCTTGAGGAGAGTCCTGGCAGCTTCTCTCGCTCTCTTTGTTTGTCGAGCATGGTTGCTCCAGCTCTGCCATGGTGAAGTGTGCTGGGTCCCTCTCCAGTAGTGAGGCAGAGCGCTGTCTCCTCATCCTCGCACTGCAGTGCTGAGCAGACTGGGGTTCTCTGCTGCACCACGTGCCTTGGACAGATTACCTAATGTACCTTTGTTTCTTCTCCCCTTCAGTGAAAATTGCTCTTTCGTTCAGCAAAACGTGGAGGAAGACTAAGACAGGAAATTCTTACTGCTCATTTGCCTTGCTGGGGCTGATTCTGAATGCTGTATAGGTACAGGTACAAAAGGCGGGGGGAGATTAGTTTGCCTTGTATAGTGAGGAATGACAGACGCTTCCATCACTTTTAAGGGCAAGTTTCTGATTTACATTGTTTTCAGCATCACTGATAGCAGACTCTTCTGAGAAGCAGAAAACCTTTAACCTGGCAGTTTTCCTTTTTAATGTTGAGTGGGATAAGGCTCAAGACTGGTGGTTTCTCAGTCTGCTTTTGATACTACCCTAAATAGACAACATCTGTGGGTTGAGAGATGAATTGGAAAGGCTTTTCTTAGTGGTTTCAAGATGTTTGAATATTTTGTATGATTTATACCGGGGCTTGCTGGCCACTGGAGGAATACCTGTACTTTGTTGCTTGAAGTGTGTTGCTTTGCACCGGTATTTCTCCTCATTAGGAGGTTTGCAAAAACTTGGCTCTAGCATTTTCTATCCTGTGCTGTGTAGCAAAAGGCCATTTTCATGGGCATTTACTAGACCTTGGGTCGAATTAAGGGAGGAGATAAAGGATTAATACAATTCCTCTAGAGGAAAGAAGAAATTCAGCCCGATGTTCCCAAGTCAACGTTCTCAGTACAGCCCTGTAATATTTCTGCAGGGTCTCTGTTCTGTACCCAGACAGGGTTCAGTGACTGATCCCAAGACAAGATCTGAGGCTGGATTTAGGGCTTTAATTGAAATCTTGAAACTGCTACTCCAGAGTGTCTCAGTCTGAAAGATGATGCCGTGCAGCAGCAATTAAGTTCTGTTTACAGCCTAGGAAATAATTGGAAATTGTGCTCTAAAGACTCAGGCTAAATGATGTAAATTCTAGACGACTAGAGAGCCAAATGATTGGGAAAAACTCTTGCACCCTTACAACCAGGATGTGATGGACTTTCCACAGCAGTAGCTGCCTCTGGATTTATACTGAGCTGCACTACCAGGGTGCTGCAGGTAGTCATGGAGAAGCAGCACAGACAGAGGCTGATGCTGGATGTGCTGTAGGAGAGTGGCCTGTGCTGTGAAAGCATCACTGTGCTGAGTGACTCCACGACTTTTTCTGTTCTGCTATGGAGCAGCAAGAGTGCTCCGGGGTGCTGGCAGGAGAGGGAAGTGTGTTGGGATGGAAGCAGGGCTGACCATCAGTGGCACTTTGCAGCACGTTGCAGGGTACAGAGCAAGTGTCTGCAGTGCAACAGCATGTCCTTTGGCAGCTGTGCTGGAGCTGGCTTTTTTCTGCTAGCAAATGTGAGCATCTCATTCCTCCTGAGGCTGGAAAGAAGCCCTGGGTGAAGCTTCAGCTGTCTGGGGAAAAATAGCTGTGCCCTCCCCCAGCAGCAGTGCAGTCAGGTGCTGAAATAGTATAAAGCCAGACAAAGAACAGATTATTTCCCTTTTTAGCCTACTTTTCCATCCTCAAATTTATTCTGTGCAGTGATCCTCTTCTCAGACTGCATGAAGCCTCATCCATTGGCAGTGGTCTGTGTGGCCTTACTGGCATGAGGGATGGTGTCTGTATAGAGTGTTTGCTGGGGGCTGTAGCTTAACCCCCAGCCCAAATTCACCTGATTTTCCACAACTTTTAAACATAGGATCAAACTTTAGCTTGTCTGCAAACCAAGCCTTCTTGCTTTTCAGCCTGGCAAGGGCTGTCTTGCACTCCATTTTTGCTATACGGGTCTTGGTGACTCAAGCCACTCAGTTTAAGTTCAGCTATGAGTAATAATGCAGATCTCTGGTCTGTGACCAATCCTCTAGCCATCTGCTCTTCTCATTTTACAGCCTCAGTTGCTCCTTTCCTGGCTCTATTAGGTGTCCTGCCCCTCTCTCCAGGTCTCTACTTCTGCCTCATAGAGGGATTCCCTGATCTGCCACTCAGCCCATTAAGATAGTCTCTTGGGGTGTAGGCTGGCTTTTTCAAAAGCACCATCTCATGGGTAAAGGCTTTTCCCACCTGGTTCTGTCCCTTCCTTGTGAAAAACCATTGCCTGTTTGAATGTGCAGGGGCTGATCCCAAGCAGAAACCCTTCAGCAAGTGCCCTACTGAGCAGAGAGTAACCTGGCTCCCAACAAAAGCAATGAGTCTGCATATTGTTTTAATGGCATGCCAGGGTTATTTTGTCACCAGCCTTTTCCTACCCCATGACGGTGCAGTGCTCCACAGCTCTATCACAGTGCAAGCAGCAGCACATGTTCATCTGTATCTGTTATTTCTCTCCTTTCCTTCAAACTGACACAGGATTTAACTACAGTATGGGGAGAAGATCTGCTGCCAAGTTGTTTGCAGGAAATGTTGGAGAGGGTGACTCTGGCTGGGTTTCTCCCCACTCAGGACAGTGTGTCTATGAAATCCCTGGGGAGAGCTGCAAGTGATCAACTAGGCGCAAGTTGGCAGAGGTTGAGCTTTCCTGTGTCCCTTCTTTCAGCTCTCCTAGTGCATTATTTTACTAAAGGCATCGATCTGTGCCAAAGGTTGGTGGTAGAGTAAGAGCAGAGCTTTGCCTCACCTCTTTGCTTTGCACCTCATGTGCAGCCATGCCCTGTGTGATTCTCTTCCCCATATTCATCCTACCATCAGGTAAACTGGGATCACATGTAACTTGAATCAAAGGGCATGCCCTTACTTGGAGGTCTGTGAACAGAAGACAGTTGTGTTTTGCAGGCTCTGCTGTCCATGAAGCACTGCAATGGATGGGGAGTTGTGGTGACTCCCCAGACAACTGGCAGAATAAGGAACAGGTGCTGCTTACTTGAATTTGGGAGACACCAAAGGTCTAAGTGACATTTTCTTGCAGTCTGAAGTCAGATAGAACAGTAACTGTGTGCAGGCAAAGTTAATGGTACTTAATGGTCCTTAAGATACTTGTTTTGGTTACGACACAGCCTCTGAGTATTGTGGTGTGGCTTAGAGAACACCAGATCCCCTTTTATCACCATCCAGGATTTGCTCTGCCTTAGTGTTACTTTGCGCTGGGCTCCTGAGTACACCCGATTGTGGCCTCTTTTGTACCAGCTCCAGTCCCGTAGCCACAATGACATCAGTAACACCCCTCCATATTCATCATGGCACACGTAAGAAAGGGGCCTCAGCTTTATATCTACTGACACGTATTTATGTTTTGCAAAAACGTCTTGCCGTAGGATACCCAATCCAAGATGAGTTGTGAGTCTCTTCTTCCCTGCTCAGGAAATTACCATCTACAAGGGCACCCTGTCAAAAGGAGAGTGAGAGTTTACAGTGATATGCAAGTTACATTTAAGAAGAACTGAAAATCTCAGCCGGCGTGAGGCAAACTCTAGGATAAGCTGTCAGAACAGAGCAACCTTTAATATTCATAGATCTATTCAGGATGCATCGCTGCATAATGTGTACTGCAGTCATCAGATACACGTGTTTAGCACCCAGAAACAGTAAAACAACTTGTTAAAGCTAAAATGGAAATTATGGCATTGATTTACCTGTGCACTTCTAGCGCTTTATGCCAGACTGGTGATGTGAAGGAGGCAGAAGCCTCATACAGCTGGCTGAGTAAATTAGATTAATGTCTTGTTCTCTTTCTGGAAAGGTCCAAAGCAGACTAAACGTACCCTGAGCCTGTGCAGATTCCTTTTCTTGTACATCTGTACAGCCTTCCTGTGTGGTAGTTTTTATGATGTTTTTAGTTTAAAAAGTGCCTTTCAGTGCTAGTTTGTCCCCTTTGCTGAAGACAAGCTGCTGGAAGGCTGACTGCCGTGAGAAGCTCACCCTTACACGCAGCACACACACTGCAGGCTTTGCCTGGCCCAGGTTTTACACTCTTGTGGGCAAGTCTGTTTAAACCCCCATGACTGCAATGTGATCACAGAGCATTAGGGATTGGAAGGGACCTCAAAAGATCATCTAGTCCAATCCCCTTCACACAGCAGGATCACCTAGATCCAGTCGCACAGGAACATCTCCAGGCAGATTTTAAACATCTCCAGAGAAGGAGACTCCACAACCTTTCTGGGCAGCTTATTCCAGTGCTCTGTCACCCTCACTGGGAAGAAGTTCTTTCTCATATTGATGTGGAACCTCCTGTGTTCTAGCTGACACCCATTGCCCCTTGTCTTATCATTGGATGCCACTGAGCCACTGATCTGGCTTTCCCATTCACTCCTGCTCTCCATCTGCTGTTGCACAGCAGCTCTAGGAGCACAGGTCTCCCAAGAGCCACAGTGTTCTCTCCTCCCTCCTCTGCAAAGGCATCAGAGCATGTAAAACAATTTTGGCAGCTAAGTACGGCCAGTGGGCTTGCACTTGGGCAATGGTGTTACATGGTACAGTACAGTTTACCCTGCCTCAGGTAGGGTTTCCATGTATGTTTGTGTTTGTGGCTCTCCGAATAGCGCTGTGTTTTGCTCCACATATAAAAATACGTATCCTCATGTATATTTTCATCCGTAAGTGCTCTTTTTGGGAAGGAAAAGATGGATTTTGTGTAATTTGCTGTGATTGCACTTAGCTGCTCTTCATTATAGTCCATTGAATGGTTTCTTTGATTTTTCTTTTTCTAACACTAATGAAGATGTGATTTGGGGGGGAAAAAAATCCTCAATTTTAAGAGACTTTGCTAAAAGAAAATAGTTCAGGTCCCATCTCCAGCTCCTCAGCATGATGTTGTCTTTACCAAACCTCATTGTAAGCTCAATCAGCATTACTGGTTCATATCGGTATTATCTGAAACTTGCATTGTCAGATTTACAGGCAAGAAATTTTCCCAACCCGTGGTGATGCAAGTGCATGTGGGCATGGGCAAGGGACCAGGAACCAGGGCTGGAGGTTTTGGACCAGATTACCTGGAATGCACAGAGTAGTCTGAACTGTTGCCGAGGAACAAAGCTGAGAGAGGAGCATGTCCAGTGGTAGGTGCTCCTAACTCTGATTCAAGCCACCCCAGCTCATCTCTTCTCCCTGTTCATCATGTGCATTCTCTCATCTAACCAGCAAGTGCTGCTACCAAAGCTAGGCAGACTTTTCTTTTATCACTGTGTGTTTTGAAGCTATGGACCATACACCCAAAATCTTGTTGGAAAAGCATCAGGCATCTGCTTTACCAGCTCTGAGTTGTGGTGGAAACATCTCTGGGTTGCATCCAGCTGTGCAATTAGTGAGTAGGCAGGAGTGTGAATTCCCAAGAACATTTATAGCTGATGGGCCTCTTTTGCTGGCACCAGTTGTGCCCTGAAGCATTTGTTAAATTTAGTTGGACCAGAAGATAGGAGCAACTGCATTGTGGGAGGGAGAAAAAGCGATGCCATGGGCTTGTTCCCACTCCAGCACAATCCTTCTTGATGGAGATATGTGGGCTCTTTTTGGCTGGCAGGTTGGAAAGTAAGGCATGAGTTGAAATTGGATGATTATATTAAGTGAGATGATCGTGCCTTTCCGGGCTCAGTATAAGCCTGAGCTGATTCTGGTTACCGTCATTACGCCAATTCACGTGGTGTTTATTGAAGTAAAGCCGTCAGAGTGGCTCATCAGTGGGAGAAGGTGTCAGTTGCTGCCACACAAAGCTATTGGACCACTAGGGCTCAGGAGCCAATCTTTTGACTGCGCACTGCAGTTGCAGGGAGCATGATGGGTGCTGTGGTCTCATTTCCTGGGAGACAGAGTCATTTGAGAAATCTGACCTTACCTCTATTCCTTATGCAGCCTCCTGAGAAAATTAACAAGGCATAACAGCCCATAATAGTCTCAGACTCTCATTTTAGCTGCAATCACAAATCTCGTATGTCCTCATCTTCATAGTATTGCAGTCTTCTTTATTATAATTGTATCAAGGTCTTATTTCTGGTTGGACACTTATGGATCAGACCAAGAGGTTGCTGAAGGCAGTTATTTCCCGTTGCTGGTTAATAGCTGCATCCCATGAGGGGCTTGTCCTTGGCAGGGAGGCTGCCAGGAGCTGTTTCAGAGGGGATGCAGCCCCATCACTGCCCTTGAGGCTGTGGTTTATGTAGCATAATTTTTAATTAAAATTTAAGAAGCAATCAGAACTTGTGCACAACTTTGCACTGACGTGCTTTAACAACAAATTAGTGTCTTTGTTCTAGAATTTCCTCCTTAAAAACAACATCTTTGAGACAAACGTTGCGTGTTTGTACCAACCAGCTTTGCCCCAGAGGAGGGTCAGGCAGATTCCAGGAGCACACAGATGTGCCCCTCTGTCCCTGTCTAGTGGAGCCAAGCATTTAATCTTTTCATTGCTTGTCCATGTCGAGATATGCCCAAGAGAAGAAGAAAGACACATCTGGCTCATGTCTGAAACCAAGAGGCAAAATTCCGGACTCAATTAATTTAATTTCAAATTTCCCAGCCACTGGCACCAGAGCCAAGCTTTCACTGAAAAAAACAATCATTTAATTCTGTATGTCTCTGTCCAAACCTTTCCATCCACTGCAGTGAAAGCCAATATGGAAAAGCCAATATTGACAAAAAGATCCAAGCTTGTCTTTCTTAGGTCATTTCACTTGGCCTCTTCAGCTTCCCATGGCCCTGAGGATGAGCAGAAGTTCACTCATAGAACATAGAAATAACACCAACGTGCTTCAGCTGGTTGTGGCCAATGGCCAGTAATGCTGGCTTTTCAGACTGCACTCTCTCACGTCCAAGTACATCTGAATGACACACTTGGTTGATCTGCAGTGCTCCTGCCAGCAGCTGGGTACGTTAGGTGGTCTGTCTTCAGCATAAATTGAACGGGGCAGGACACTCAGGGTGGAGTGACAGGTTTTCAGACAGCAAGTGCTTTAGAGAAATCAGTTGTTACTGTGCGAACAGCCTCCAGAAGGCACCTGCTTAGGGCAATGCTGAGGAGTAGAGGTAAAGCAGTTTGAAAAGGACAGTGGAAAAAGAAAAGGTTAAACAGCAGTTGTGCACAAAGCCTGAGCACTATTGAGACACTTTCCAGATGTGCAAGACTTTCTTGGTTAGCACACTTGCAGTTTTCCAAAGCTCTGACCAAGAACTCCAGCAGGTACAGAACTGCCATCCACTTGCCATAACAAAATACAGAATCATAGATTCATAGAATCATTCCGGTTGGAAAAGACCCCTGGGATCACAGAGTTCAACCCTCAATCCTACCCTACATGTTCACCCCTAAACCAGATCCCCCAACACTACACCTAAGTGTCTTTTAAACTCATCCAGAGATAGTGATTCAACCACCACCCTGGGCAGCCCATTCCAGTGCCTGACCACTCTTTCTGTGAAGAATTTTTCCTGATGTCCGAGCTAACCCTCCCCTGTTGAAGCTTGAAGCCCTTCCCTCTGGTTCTGTCACTAGTTACCTGTGAGAAGAGACCAGCACCAACACTTCTACAGTGTCCTTTCAGACTATTGTAGAGAGTGATGAGGTCTCCCCTTCCTCAAACTAAACAGCCTCAACTCTCTCAATGTCTCCTCCTAAGATTTATTCTCCAGGCCCTTCACCAGCTTTGTCGCCCTCCTCTGTACTCGCTCCAGCAACTCAATGTCTCCCTTGTACCAAGGTGCCCCAAACTGGACACAGTATAGATGGAAAGTTGGCCAGGTTTGCTCCCATGCCTGCTAAGAAGCTTTGCCGTGAGTTTGCTAGAGAGATGCAAACAGATACTAAATACCCCCTTCAAGGCTTGGTAGGCAAGTGCCAAGGTTTACAGTAGCTCGGTGGCCAGTGCAGTCCTGCAGAAACCATGGGATCTGCAGTGGATTTGGCAGAAGTGGGTCTGTCAGTCGCTGAAAAATGCTTCCAAAATGCTCGCTGATACTATTAGAATAAATAACGAGATCGTGAAGCTCGTTCTGATGTAAACTGCATGCCAAAAGGAGGCTTTGTTTTCCTCAGTCATCTTCAATAATTTTTCTCCTCTCTTTCTGTTTCTCCCGCTTTCCTTATTTCTGTTTGTTGTTCCTCAGGGGAAATGTCCTTGTGAGCTGGAACAAAACACTGTGTGGATTATAAATTTTTGTTATTAGGATCGTAAAGGCTTTATTTTATCTTATAATTTTCATCTCTTCCTTTATATTTCATGTCCTTCGTTTCCCCGTGTGAGCCCAGAGAACATCACCAAGCTGTACATCTCTTTCTCTGTTCATTCCATGCAAAATCCTGTTCCAAGTTATTCAGTGGCTGCCTCGAGGTGAAGGGACACGGGGTGAGTTTGAGGAAACCCTTTCATCTCCCACTGAAAATCCTCAAATTGGATTTTTACTCATGGTTGGCATCTCAGGGGATTACAGTACAATAATGTGGTGGTAGTAATTTTGTTGGAGAAGGCAGCACTTCAAATTGGTCAGGGAATTTTGATGTCTGAATAAGCCAACAGAAAGCCAGTAGCAGAGCTCCTGGTGTATTTCCAGCTCCATCTACCAGCACCAGAATGTGATTCAAAGCAAAAGTTTGGAGGATGCTCATTCCTGAGGACCTGCAAGGTGCTGCTGCTCTGGTCCTCAGGTAGTCAAGCACACTTGAGTGGGTAGTTCCCCGTGATCACTCAAAATGATTAACAGTAAGCATGTGCTTACATAAACTGCTGGATGGGTAGTCAGAGAACTAGGTTCCTTACAGGCTTGGGCACTTCCAGTTTAAATAATATTGCAGCAGGGATCTCACTTTCATTGGCAGGACAAGGATGCTTGTGAGAGGAAGAAATTATTTCTGTGATTTCACCGTGACTCTCTCTAATACGTTCCAAGAGCCTGGATCTCCATCTTCCCATAGGTGAAAGCTTTCAGCTGTGATTTATCCATCAACATTGGCCTCACGATCATTTGGGCTTGATGGGGTTTGCTATCCATTTACTGTTTTGTAGTAGAGTCTGCCTCACTGTACACTCAGTACTGTAAAAACTAGGCTGCACCCCTGGTCCCTCAGTTCACACAGCTCTGCTTCTCTTCTCTAGCTGAACCCATACAGCTCTTGGAATAAAAGTTGTCTTGCAAATGTTGTGCTGACAAGTTCAGAAAGGGCTGTCTGGAAGCTTTCTTTGCTCTCTGAAAGGTATCTGCCCTAAAGTCATGCCTGCCTGTAGGTTTCTTGACTTGGAGTACCCTTAAATGTGACAGGACACAAAGAGGACTTAAATTAATTCATTTAAAAAAAGAAAGAAAAAGCGTTTCCTGCCATGTTTCGGGTGGTTTAATGACACAAACTGCAGGTAGTTTGATTCTGCTGGTTGTCTTCATGCTATGCAGAAGCTTTTCGCCTACAGCAGTGCTGGACTGTGGTCTCCAGCACGTTCCTGCAGCGTTCTTAACTTGCAAAGAGAAAGCAAAGAAGAAAACCAAAGACCTGTTGCCTGTTCTTAGTGCCTGTGTCCTTAGGATTGTTCCGCTGTTTTCTGTGTGATTTCTGGCAGAGTGGATTTGTCACTTTGCAAAGGGAGATAAAATCTGATGATTGGTGCTTTTATTCCTCTGGCGGGTTTGCATTTCCTCCTTAGGACAGACAATCCTTAACCAGGTGCTGATTCTGTGTTATGTATATGAGTTAATTCCTCCCTGGTATGCAACGAAGTCAAATGCTCTCCTGTTCTTTGTGTTATGTTTTTCTAATTCAGAACAATTTACTCCTGAGGATTTGCAGTGTGTCACTATAGGTGTGCACTAGCTCAGCAGAGGCAAGATAAATCGAAGTACACAGGCTTTATGTCTGCATTTCAAAGCTGAAGGTAGAGGCAAGGCGCATGGATTGGGCTGCACATTGCAGAGAGGAATCGTTTTGCACTGTTTCAGACTCGGCTACAAGAGGAGGGCAAGGAAGAATCTATTTCTCTAGCAAGGTAGGAGGCCACTGTGTTTATCAACACTTGAAACACATCTCTAGCTGTAATTTCCAGCATGCCAAATGAAATTCCTACCAATCACTCACTCTGTTGCTATTAGTGCTGTTATTAACGTAATTTATCCAACCTAAGGGCTCCAGCAGAAATATATATTTGGGAAGACATAAAACCTGTTCCCTGGGAAGATACATACAGTAAAAATTGGCTAATTATACACAAGCTGATTCACAAAACCACAGACACCAAAGGTGAGCCTTCCTGAACTGGCTGCTTCAACCGAGCCTTGCAGCGTTCTAAATGAA
This sequence comes from Phoeniculus purpureus, assembly GCA_028565055.1. NCBI lineage: Eukaryota > Metazoa > Chordata > Aves > Bucerotiformes > Phoeniculidae > Phoeniculus > Phoeniculus purpureus. Next base: position 13,910,469 of record JAOXOE010000765.1, on the reverse strand, counting down.
AGCTTGTTGTCCTCAGAAGTGATTCAGAGACACCATTAACTGGATGGCTCAGAAAGCCCCCTGTAAGAGGGACATAAAGCTCATGCCTGATGGGAATCAGCAGCCCAGGGAGGTGGTGGAGTCGTTTAAAAAACAAGTAGATAGAGCACTTGGGGCCACCGTCTAGGGGGTGGGGAGATGTTGGAATGAGGACTGGGCTTGATGATCCTGGAAGTCCTTTCCAGTCATGATGATTCTATGATTCTCTTCTGTGATTCTTAATTTTCATTGTCCATGCAGTCATGATTTTGCCCAGTTCAATCACAGAATCACAGAATGTTACAAGTTGGAAGGGACCTCGAAAGATCATCTAAGTTCAAACCCCCCTGCCGGAGCAGGGTCATCCTACAGCACTGGTGTACCCAGACTGTCTCCCACCCAAGTACAAACCATGCCTGACCCTGCTTAGCTAATCCAACATTCCATCTCTATGTCTCTTTGCCCACTATCAGAGCCCAAATCAATCTCACTGGATGAAACATTGCATGATCTGCAGATTGAGCATCACGGTAGCACTGATGAACTTTGTATAACCCTGTCTAATCCAAGAGGCTCGGGAAATTACATTGGATTATTTGTATGTGATAGGAAAGACCTCAAAAGGTTCAGGTCTTCCCATGTCTTCATTTCTGGTTGCTGAGTATAAGGCTCATTACAGTGACTGGCTCATTTTGTACTTGTGGACTCTTCAGCATTGGGCTGTCAATGTATTTCCCAAGTATTTGTGACTGCTACTAACATCTGCTTCTTCCATCCTGTGTGTTTATTCAAAGTGTAGTCTTCAGCCTCTGAACTGGCCCTGTTTGGAACTGCTTGAGGGAGGTATGTGAGCTGTTGTGGCCCATAGATTCTATCTGAGCTCTGAAGCAGACAGCACTGGGAGAGTTGAAGGAGACTGAAATTTCACAGCTCTAAGGATCTCTAAACGTAGACGCTTACTGGAAGGAAATCAGCGTTTTATGTGCCCCGTGGTTCATCTATCACTAGTAACTCATTCTACAATGCATTAAGTGACCAAAGTCTAGTCCTATTGTGCAAGAGACAATCCTTCTTTCCTGCCTTTGCTTGCCTATTGTGTGTCAAGGACCTTAACTTGTTCTTATTGGATTTTTATTTTCTCTTGTTTAGAAACTGAGTGTTTAAGGGCCAGTTTGCACAGCAGCAGAGCATATGCAGCAATAAACATCTTCTGTACTTGATTAAGCACCATAGCTGAGCTGTTCAGCTTCCACAGAAGCTGTTTATTGTGAGTATCCTCCAACTCTAAGGACATCATTTTAATTATATTGCATGAAAAGGAGCAAAAACAATAAACCAGAACATTAGCAAAAATTAAAAGATATAATTTTCCTTCCCGGAGAGGAGGTTTTCGGTGAAGGTCAGAGAAGATTTTAGGAGCTTCTGTATCTGGGAAGCGTTCTTGAAAGCCCATTTCCCAGTTCACATTTATTTTCAGGAGCTGCAGAAGATATGAAGGATAGGATAGGCCATTCCAGCCGATCTTCTGAGGCCAGGTTGTGAAGTTATTGTGAATCACGCTGGTGATTTTCGAGAAACGTAGTGTGCGAGCTCACTATTTGTCAGCACAAATGGTACGTTTCCAGCCCGACCACTGGAGAGTCTGGCCTTGACAAGGTGGTGGTAATGGGGAGCAGCTTGTTTAGATTGACTTCCTATCTGCTTGGAAAGATGTAAAAACATTCATTTCTTCTGCTGCCATCCTGAACCTTTTCCCTAGCTCCGAGTATCAGTCTGGATATTTGTCTTTCCCACCATTTGTTTGAGAGAGGTAGTGAATGACTGTAAAAAAAACCCATCAACACCGTAACAGGACCAGTATGGGAGGACAATGTCAAAATGAGACTTCTCAAACACATCAGCCTTTTATTTCAGACACAAGCCTCGTGTTTCCTAGCTGTCAGGAACCCCCAGCACTGCTAACATCTGTGGCTTTCTTCATTGATTAAGGTTGTTGATGTTTGACCCAGTGTCTTGACTTGATGGACTCTGAGGGGACCATCTGTGTTACTCCAGAGGGTAACTTTCTTTCTTGTCCTGGTTCTTATGATCATCATCTCCTTTGTTAAACAGTGGGTTTAACTGCCAGTTAAATACTGCCTTAAGTTAAACACTGCCAGTTAAACACTGGTTAATCTTCTAACATACAGAGTAGGGAGGGAAATGGCTGTTCCGGTGGTGAAAGCCTGACCTAGGGGCAGGCTTGTCAGGTTATTTGTGCCAGGCTTCTTGGAAGGTTTGTGAACTTCCCAGTAAACCTAGTTTTGAACAAATCTGAGCTGTGTTAGCCAGGTAAAACATTGGCTTCACACCCCACCATTCCTGTCTCACTCCCTTTCCTTCCGGATGTACTCTGAACCAAATAACCTCTGGCAGTTCTCATGGGGCTTTCAGAGGTTACTGAAGCTGTGGCCCCGCAGGGCTGGCAAGGGGGTGAGACCACAGTTCCAGTTTGGCATGGTCTTTACAACAGGCAGCTTTACTCATCTCTAATATGAATGATTGGGAGACAGACTAGACAGGCAGTGGGGCAGCTTATGTCAACCATCAGTGACTACTTCCATGACCAAACCATGAGAACCACCTTCCTTGTCTTCCCTCCAACTGCCCATTGCACTTTAATTTATATCTTACTAACCCTTAACCTCTAACCCTAACAGCACAGTCTGGTTGTAGCTTACCACAAAGATGTGAAGACCCTGCAGGGTACAGGTTGTTATTTAGATTCCTACCCCAAATACTGCAGACTTGTTTGTGGGAACTGCAGGAGGAACTGGAAGGACTTCTAAACTCGTTACCAAATGCATTGAGTAAGATGACACTGAATAGAACTGGCTGTAGCTCTGATCCATGAGATCTACTGCCCACCCTCCTCCATGAGAAGAGCCCATCACTTCTTTGTCACCAAGATGTCCCTCTGATTTGCTTGACCTCTGCTCTCAGTTTTCGATAGGTCTAAAAAATATTGGATATGCTGGATATATCCAAAATATTGGACATATCAGTAACACAGTTAGGGGAAGACACCCTACATTGAAGGTGAGAGAAAGTTTGTGGTCACTGAGGATTCCTCATTGTTTTTCCTACAATGTGGAGAAGAGTGGCCAAGCAGTGGCTGCTCTGCGCAGAAGACACTCCAAAGCAAAAAGCTATAAAGACAGTCACTGCAGTGCAGTCACTTTGAGATTCCAATGTCTTCTCAGTCATGGTTTGTGGCTCAGGGTGACTCTGGCCCACCTAGGAAACAGAGAGGCAGCAAAAGCTATAATGCAGAGAGTCTGGGAGATGTGTTTTAAGGCTAGAAAGTGATTTGGAGCCATTTAATCTTAATTTTTTCATCTTGGCAGCTTACAGAGTGCAGACTTGCACTCCATTACATCTGCACGAGGCCCATAACCTTTGTCTGATCATCCTACCTTGGTTTAATGACTTTGAGTGAAAGAGATCTCCACAAAGCTGTAGACAAATTGTTTTAGTGGGTAATTGCTCTTGTAAAAAGCAAATCTGACGTTTGTTGTCTGTACTACTTTAGCTTTTCCCCCTGCCTTCGAATGTATTTGTAGCCCTGGGCAGTGACTCCCTTTCAAATTATCGTTCAACAATTTCTATTTTTATTTTGTTCTCCTCATTTGAAACATGTAAAGAAGTCCTGATATAGCATGAGTTATTTTAAGCTTTTTTTTAGAGCAAAATTAGTGTTTTCTAGTTTTTAAAACAACTTGCTGTAGCTATTTTTTTTCTAACAAGCTCTTCCCTCTCTCAATTTAAATAAACCCACATCTAGATGCCTCTACAGAGCTAAGGCAGTTGCACAGTTCCTTGTTACTTTCTGTAGAAGACTGTTGGCCTCTAAACACTTGACTAAGCTGGTTTGACCCATATGACTAGTCTTCTTTCTATGATAAGAATATTAGTTTATGGTTCCTCCATTCTCTAATGGTTTCCTCACTTCATTTAAAAAACAACTTTCCATCTTTCACTAGAACCACCACTGCTCTGAAGACAGAGCGGTTGGTTCTCTTCCCCCTCTACTCTGCCCTGGTGAGACTACATCTGGAATATTGTGTCCAGTTCTGGGCCCCTCAGTTCAAGAAGGACACAGAAATGCTTGAGGGAGTCCAGCACAGAGCCACAAAGATAATAAAGGGAGAAGAACATCTTCCTGATGAGGAAAGGCTGAGGGAGCTGGGTCTCATTAGCTTGGAGAAACAGAGACTGAGGGGTGACCTCATTAATGTCTATAAACACGTGAATGGTGGGTGTCAGGAGGATGGAGCCAGGCTCTTCTCAATGTCATCTAGTGATAGGACAAGGTACAACGGGTGTAAGCTGGAACATAGGAGGTTCCACATAAATGTGAGAAGGAACTTCTTCCCAGTGAGGGTGACAGAGCACAGGAAAGGGATGCCCAGGGCGGTTGTGGAGTCCCTTTCTTTGGAGATGTTTAAAACTTGCCTGGAGATGTTCCTACACGACTTGATCTAGGGGATCCTGCTGTGGCAGGGGGATCAGACTAGGTGATCTTTTGAGGTCCCTTCCAATCCCTAATGTTCTGCGATTCTGTGACTCCTAGGAACTGCAAAATCCTCATCCTCAAGTATTGGGGTATTTTCAAGTATTTTCAGGCTGATTGACTTTATTGAGTCTCCCGGCAATCACGTTGTTGTCTAATTTTAATGCAAATTTTTGATTTTTACTGTCCACAGAATGAAATACGTTTTTACTACCGTTTGCTGCCACTTCATGGTGTTATTCAAAGTCTAATTTAAACGTTGTAAAGAATCTGCTGGAACCGTGGTAGTCTTGTCTGGATTGCTCTCTTGTTCCTATTTGCAGCAAGTTCAGTGAAAATGTCCTTATGGTCCCCATCGCAGCTACACAGTTTTCAGCGTGTGCTGCAGCCGAGAGCAGTGCTGTAGCACTTAATAACAGAATTTTGTCACAGTCTTTATCTCTGGAAACTATTCCAGTTTATCATTTTAATAGCAAATGGCTTGGTTTACACCGTTGCCTGATAAAAGTTCTCATAGGCACCTCTGTTATTTTCCTTCTTTCTCTCTTCAGCCGTAGCTTTCCCCTCATCTTTTTAAGGCCAAGGTCAAGCCTAGTGGAGGATGCAGTGGGACACCTGATGTGTCAGACATATGACACAGTGCTTTGAGACAAAGCAATAAAGCAGTGCACGGAGGGACAACAACAAACTGACAGTGTGACGGGGGTGAAGAAACAAAAGATGACGAGCTCTCATGAGAAAGTCCAACGCGAGGGCGCATTGCAGTTCAGGCTGCAGCAGACTGGCAGGGAAATGGAGGCTAGATGAGGCTTGTTGCTATCACATTTGACTGTCTTTATTTCTCTTTCATAGCGTGGAGAACTGAATCAGGTGTGAATTTTGTCTGTTCTTCAGTCAGGCAGGTTTCAAAAAACCAAGGAAACCCTCACACTAGTCAGTATGAAGACAAGCAGCCCAGAGGTTATTAAAAGATATATGGCCAGTGGGTTACATCTTGAGTATTTGTCTGTCCTGTGTTGTGGATGCCGTCCTTTATTTGACCCTTCTCATCCCTTATACAGTAACAAATGGCTAAGTAGGCTTCTGATAAGATGCAAAATGTCATTCCAGTCTATAACAGGGTAACAGCAATGTCCATCTTTCGAGTGAGCATGAGACATCCTGAAGTGAAATCTCCAAATAGCTTCTAGCTTGTATTCCTCAGAAGGAAATACTTGAGATTGCTTCTGGAATTGAATGATGGCAGTGCTGGTGAACACTAACCTGCCATGGAGGAGGGGAATAAGAGATGACTGATGGGCTGAAGAGAAATGCTGTATTGCCTTAGAAAAGGTCTGCAGTGCATATAGGAATTTATGGGTAGTGTAGTGGATGGCTTGGAAAATTTTCTTGTCCATAGTTAATAAGGCGTGGATTTTTTGAGAGGAGATTTGCTTTGGTTTAGGACTTTCCCTCATTTCAAATTCAAGAAATTCATTCTGAGTAGAAACAATCTTTGAAGTGTGCAAACTTGAACAACGTTAACCTCCACGATGACTTTGTGAGGTTCTCAGGCTGTGTACTACAGACAACCCACAGCCCAAAGCAGTTGTCTTTGACCTGTGGATTGCAACATGCTGAAAGCCATGTCCTGGAAGTACAGGTCCAACCCTGTCTTGGAGACTCGAGCAAGTTTTTCCTACAGTCTGGTACAGAATGAAAACCTGCTGCCTTAGGATGTACAAAATGCGGTGGATGTTAGTAATGAATGGATGGATTGTTTCCAGCAACAAAATCTACCCAGATGAAAACATCAGCACTTCTTTTTTGAGTTTTGTGAACAGTGAGTCTGAAATGCTTCTAATTAATGTTATCAGAAGTGTGACATTTAATTAACTGAATAACATGTTGAGCCTAATGATAACACGTTTTGATTCACCACAGGCAGCGAAGAGCTCTCCTGAGCAGCTCCAAAGGTGGGAAGGAATGGGGGAAGGAGACCTGTAGTGAACACAAACAAGGCTTTTGGTGAAGAAAAGCAGAGTGGAGAGAGCTGATGATGTTGTCAATCCTCAGCTCACATCAGGGAGGCATTTATGAGTTCAGAATATCAGCTATCAGATATTTCCAGCAACGATCTCTCTTTCCAGTCTTAATTTTTTTCACGGTCGTTTACCACTGAAAGAAATAACAACAGAGCGCAGTCGTTTCATATTCTTGAGTCAGACCCAGTCAATGAAATCATCTGTTTGACATTGAAACCTATTGCAAACATTTCCTAAAACTGAATCAGCAAATGAATTTTTGTTTTTAATTTGAAATGGAAATTTCTGCTGTGTCATGCAGCTGATCAATAAGAAGTTATCCAGAAGAAGTAATACAAATTGGAGGCGGGAGAGAATCACATCTCTGCTCTGCTGTTATTGCTGGTTTTCCTAGCGTGTGACTGATTAGTCAGGTAGCAGCATGAAATTTTATTCTCCACAATATTTATACAAATTTGAATGCTCTCCAGAGACATCTTATTTAGTTAAAATAAATATATAACTGAAAAGAACTCAGATGAACTGGGACTATGCTTAAGTGTCCTGAAGATATTTGATCATGCAGGGTACCTCTGCATCCTAGAAATACAGGGAAAATAGACCACTGGACCCTTGACCCTTGTAGGACAGAATTTGACTGACTTTCCCTTCTTGAATGTAGGACATGAGTTCTTAAGATATCTCAGAAATAAGGAAGGTAATTTGTTCTGTGTGCAACCAGCCCAACTGGATGAGGCAAAGAAGCTCACAAGGGAGGTCTGATGAAGGTGTTTACGATGAGTCACCCTTCATTGCAAAAAGGCTACAGCAAGAATGAATCTCGAGGCTTTAAGTACTTTCCAGATAGAAGATAAGGCAGAAATGGTCCAAAAGACCCAGGGACAGAGTGGGAAAAGACAGCAGCTGGGAGTTAAAAAAATCAGTAGGAATAAGGCAAGCAGCAAGTTCATAGATGTTGTGATGTCAAGTGTGTTTCGTGGCAGTCACTTCATGTATGTTCTTTGAAATTCATGTCTGGCAATATTTCCCTGACTAAAACTCAATCTCCTTGAGTTTCAGTCGGTATCATTAGGTGTGTCTTCAGGTTTAAGGTGGGATTTCACCCTATCCGTCAGGACACTGTTGTTCCTGCCTCATCAATGTGTCCTGGGGGGTCAAGGGTTTGAGGGTGAATGGTGCGAGGAGGACAGGGTTGGGTCTCACTGCAGGAGCTGACCGTAGCAGCTTGTCCAAGCCATGAGCTCTGTCAAGTGGGGTAGACGATGACTTATTGCTCTCTCCAGGAATTTTATTTTCCTAGTGACAGGCAGAGGAGGACTGCAGTGTCCCTGCAGCAAGACCATCAGTACAACGTACGGCCGGGGTTACATTTCCATAGCGAAAGCATGCATATTAAAAAGGCTGTGCGTGCGTGGGGATGGGGACAGACGGACACATTCTGCTCGCTGTGAAATGAGTTGAACGATAGGAAACAATGGAGCCAAGGTCCCTTCTCTGAAGATATATGAGGGGGCGTTGGATGTCTGGAATCTTATTGTCTTGGGGGGGTGGGGGGTGTTCTTCCTTCTTTTTCCTTTTTCCCTTGCATGTGACCAAGAAAGGGGGCGGGGAGGGGAGGGAAGTAGTCGCTCCGCTGCCGTGCTGGGTGCCAGGCTTGCTACTGCAGTATCGTACTCAATATTCTGATCACCTTGCAAGTCAAGGAGCCTTGTGGAGCCTGCAGTGGTGTCAGAGTGAAAAACGAGCAACACCATCACGCTTGGCCAGGCGGTGGCTGCCTGCCCGCAGCAAGTGCTGGTCTGCAGAGTCTTCCTTTGATAGAAACCCACTTTGAATAGGGTGGTGGGTAGGGGGCTTGCTTTTTGTTTTGGTGTGTATATGCAAGACTATTTCCCATTACATTTCAGTAAGAGTTTTCACTGCAGTGGTTCACAATAGTGCAGGGCTGAACTCCTTGTCTTAGGGTCTTAGATACCTCCCACGATTTGTCAGTCATTTGCGAAGATGCCAGAAGGAGTGGGCTCAGCTGAATGTGGTTTTGGATGTGTTTTCTTCTCCCTGCCTTGCTCTTTTACATGGCAAGTAAACTGGAGGAGGCAGTTTCCCGCAGTCAAAGGCAGGAGGGATGCACCAGTGCTTGTGTGTGTACGCGTACACATGTTGAGGGAGGAGCAGGCTGTTTGGTAGGGAGGTATTGCAGTGGTGAGTGAGAGAAGGACCCCTGGATGCTGCTAACTCAAATGAGTTGTCTTCTATTTTATTTATTGTTCATGGCAAAGGCATTGCCTAGGCAACCATGATGCTTCTCCACTCTTGACTGGTGCATCCTGCGTCATCAGGGTGGGACACAACGAAGCAGCAGAAGGATCAAGACAAGTGCTGTTTGGCTCAAGACGCTCAGAGACTGATAGTGCTAGTTAGAGGCAACTAGATATCTGGGAAGCCCTGCATAGGGTTTTCCAATGCTGTTCTTTCCAGTCACACAGGAGAGGTCTCTGCAGCCCCTTGTTTTTTCGGGCTGGTCTCCCTCTCATGGCTCAGCGGAGACACTTGGGTTTGCAGCCTGCTGTTCCCCCTGGCATTTTGGTCATGACATCTAATCTCTGCAGTGTTAATACACATCATTCTTCCCTTGCTGCTCTGCCAACACGACTTTGTGCCATCTCCAGGGAGATAGAGTGACTGGTTGCCTCTTAGACTGGTTCTATTAGTAATGGAACATGTAACCTGGCTTTACTCTCCATGCAGATGCAGCCCAGATTTGTTAGAGTTAAAACACTCTTTCCCTCATGGCTAGAGAAGTGCCGACTTATGAACTTAACTTCAGGGCTGATACACAAATAAAATAATCCAATCACTCATCCAACCTTGGAAAACTAGCAAATAATGCCCTGCTAAAGCTGCACTGACAGCAGCGTGACCACTGTGCATGCAAACTCTGCTTTACAGAATCACAGAGAATTAGGGATTGAAAAGCACCTCAAAAGATCATCTAGTCCAATCCCCCCACCACAGCAGGATCACATAGAACAAGTCACACAGGAACATAGCCAGGTGAGTTTTAAACGTCTCCAGAGAAGGAGACTCCACAACCCCCCTGGGCAGCCTGTTCCAGTGCTCTGTCACCTTCACTGGGAAGAAGTTTTTTCTCATATTGGCGTGGAACCTCCTATGTTCCAGCTTACATCCATTGCCCCTTGTCCCATCGTTGGATGCCACTGAGCAGAGCCTGGCTCCATCCTCCTAACACCCATCTTTATCAACACTAATGAGGTCACACCTCAGCCTCTGTTTCTCCAAGCTAATGAGACCCAGCTGCCTCAGCCTCTCCTCATGATGTTCCACTCACTTAATCATCTTTGTGGCTCTGCAGTTCTGTGTCTTTCTTGAACGTCTGGGCACAGAGTTTAGAATAAGGTTCCTAGTGTGTTCACCAGGAGGGAAGAAGCCATCAACAAAGCTAATCTTTGTTATAACTAGATCGGTGCAAGAGCCTCTGTTTGCGCTAAGCCCTGACACGGTTATACCCCAGATACCACAACCATCTGCCAGCTTCTGATGAGAGCTGCTTTGGACTGCCATATTGCAAGAAAAAGTAGGAAGGAATATCTCAGTCACTAGGGTGGATGTTTGTGCATTACTTAGAGAGAAAAAGAAAGAGAGAAGAAAAGATGACAAATAATTTCCCTGTAGCTGTAAATCATCCTGCAGATTAGTTTATTACAACTCGTTCAGACTAACGGAGCTGTGATGATGTATAGTCATGAGAACAGGAATGATTGTATTCAAAGTATTGACAGGTGGAGCTAACAGTTTAAGCTCGCTAGCGGTTCTTGTTGTGGATAAAACACCCAATGGAAGGTGGCAGAACAGTTTGAATGTGGAGGTCACATAGAAATCAGCATTCTGTCCAAAGTACATAAAATGCTCCACAATGCAGAATTGCTCTCACGGGGAAGTTCTGAATGTCCTATTCAGATGTGTTTCTTCTTAGAAAATCCCCTTGGGTCCATGCAGATAGCTGAAATCCTTTGAATTTTTAAAGCTGCTGTACAGTTTTCTCCTGTGATTATTTTTTCTGCCTTTATTTTTATTGGTTTTTTTCATTGCATGCTCACTGCTACTCTACCAGCCTGTGGTGTTACCAGCTTAGAAAGTCTTCCTGCAGGCTTGTTTCTCTACCAGTATTTCAGAGAATTTCTTGTTCTCCAGACCAGTGTGCTACCTACAAATTAATGCCTCTTCCAGTAATCTTTGTTTTCTGTGGAAGAAGGAAGAGAAAGCAACTGGTTGCAGAGAACTTTGTTCTGAGTGAGGAGAATCAAGGAGAATTTTATACTGATGAGTGAACAGGAATTTTTTAAAGGTGACAGCAGAAACCCTTCAGAAATGCTCAGTTTGGTTGACCTGAAGCATTGGATTTAGAATCATAGAATCATAGAATTATAGAATCATAGAATCATTAGGGATTGGAAGGGACCTCGAAAGATCATCTAGTCCAATCGCCCTGCCACAGC